>APFE030390276.1:3125-57738 GCA_000404065.3 Pinus taeda
CCCCCCCCCCAACTCCTCTAACCCCCTAGTTAACCATGTGGGCTAGTCATGGAAAGAATATAACACAACCCAACAATATTGGTTGGAGTTGGAGCATTTTGTGGAACAAATAATGGGAGAACTAGGAGAAGTCATAACTTCTTTAGTTCTTATCCAAATGGGATACAAAAAGAGGCTAGATGGCCATTTTTTAGTATTCTGGACTCATTGAGACATGTTTTAGAGGCATCTAAGCATTGTAATCACAATTTTGTTGTAATTTGATCATTATAGAGAGGCCCAAGCCATTGGAAGTTGGACCAAGGAGATGTATCTTAGGAAGGGTGAACTCCTTTATCACGTGCTTGTTGTGTGTTGTATTTTGATGTTCTTTCATGTTATTTTGCTACTGTTCAGCATATGTCTTATGTTAAATTGTTTCTAACATTTACATAAGAAACTCTCATGGGAATCAGTTAATTAAGTAAAAATATTGAATCCTTAAGCACTTGATAAGAAAATGATAAGCATCTTGGGTTTTATTTTGAATGGGGAATTAGCACAACATTATTAATCTGCTCCCTTTCATATCAAGATTGCCTGTTAAAAGAGGTATCCAACATGAGATCCAATTGCAACAAGATTTTTCTCTTCCAAACATTGGCATGCACATGATGTCAGTTATGGAGAACGTAGAGACTAAAGACAAATACAAGATTTTCTTGACAAAGGGGTCATCAAACCAAGCACATTGCGATGCGGGTCAACAATTGTGTTAGTACCAAAGAAAAATGGTACATGGTGCATGTGTGAATATTTCAAAGCATTGAACAAGTTAACGGTAAGGAATCATTACCCTCTTCCTTGAATTGATGATTATCTTGATCAATTGAAAGATGTTGTATATTTCACTAAGTTGGACTTGAGAAGTGGTTATCATCACATTAGGATTATTGAAGGAGACACATGGAATATAGCTTTCAAAACAAAGCAAGGTTTGTTTGAATGGTTGGTTATGCCATTTAGGCTTTGTAATGCACCTGCAACATTCATGTGAATTATGAATGATGCCTTAAGGCCTTTTCTTGATGATTTTGTAATTGTCTACTTTAATGCAATATTGATATTTAGCAAGTCTCGTGAAGAACATGTCAGGCATGTGAAACATGTATTAGATGTCTTGAAGAAATAATATTTTTTTTGAAATATGTCTAAATGTGAGTTTGGAAGACCCCATTAGTTTATTTGGGACATATTCTTGGAGGGGGTGAATAGAAAATATTACCCTCAAAGGTAAAAGTCATTGTTTATTGGCCTAATCCCACTAATGCAACTGAGGAGAGAAGATTTTTGGGAGATTTGGAGAAATTTTATTTCTAACTTTTCTTCAATTGCAGCTCCATTACATGCCTTGACAAGAAATAAGCAAGTTTTTCAATGGGGAGGCAAGTAACAAAAATATTTTGATGCATTGAAGGAGAGAATCAGTACAACTCCATTTCTTTCACTTCCTGATTTAAGACAATCATTTGAGATACAAATAGATTCAAGTGACTATGCCATGGGAGTGGTCTTGATGCAACATGGTAAGCCCATATGTTACCATTATGAAACTTTTAATGGTGCAATAGTTAACTATCCTACTTATGACAAGGAACTGTATGAATTGGTGCAAAGTGTGAAAAAGTGGAAACACTATTTTATGGGAAAGGAAACTATCATTCACACTGATCATCAACCATTCCAATACTTGCAATCACAAACTAAACTATAACAAGTGAGGCACTTTAGATGGATGGGTTTCTTGCAAAAATTATGTTTGGTGATAAGGTACAAGAAAGGTATCTATAACAAGGTTGTTGACATGCTTTCTAAACCAATTGTTAGTGCTTCAGTTATTCTTAAGCATAATTCTATAATGCATGAGAGCTATGTTGAACAATATGCTTTAGATGAAGAATTTAAAGATGTATATGTAACTTTGTGTCAAGACAACCAAGTAGTGGAATTGGATTCCCATGTGCATGATAAACTTTTGTATCATCTTGGCAAGTTATGCATTCCATAGGATGAAAGAATTAACATCATAAGGGAAGTGTTTAGTTCTCTTATTGCTGGCCATTTTGGAGTAGGCAAGATAGTGGCACAATTACAAAGATATTATTGTTGGCCAAGAATGAATGAAAGTGTATCACGATATATAAGAGGATGTTATTTATGTGCTACAAGTAATCCTAACAATAGAAAATTAGGATTGTATACTCCACTTCTAGTTCCTTCCTATCCTTGGGAAAGTGTCTTTATGGAATTTGTAAGAGGATTTTCTATATCTAAAAAAAATCAATATTATCTTAAATATGTTGTGATGGATCGTTTCAACAAGATGTGTACTTTGATGCCTTGTAAGAAGCATCCGGAGCATAAAACATCCGAGATTATTGCATAAAACATCCGAAGCATTGGGATGAACACTCACACTACATTCAACATGCTTCTAATTGAGCAAAGAGTTCATCGACTCAAACATCTCCATCTGAGTCATGTTTGGTTACTTACCAAAATCTCCTTTAGATTTTGTCTTTGGGAAGGATTTTTCTATTGATGGTCATAGTGACATTGATAAGTCCAAGCGATTCATTGAGCAATTTCAATTGGTGCATCAAATGGTCCAATAACAATTAGAAAAGAGCCAAGCCAAGTACAAGACAAGGCATGATAAGCATCGTGTTGACCATAGTTTCCAAGTTAGAGATGAAGTTTGGCTTTACATTAGCAAATAGAGGCTTAAAGGAGAAGGTAAAAAATTGAAACCAATAAGGTATGAACCTTTTAATATTCTAGAAAATATTGGTAACAATGCCTTTAGTTCAGATTCACCTCCTTATATGAAAATATATGAATTTATTAATGTTTTGAATTTAAGACTATATGAGCCTCCTTTGATTGATGATTAAGGAGAGCATGTTCAAATTCCTTCAATAGAATATATCTCACGAAAATTCATTGAAGAATTGCAACAAGATACCATCCTTGACAGAAGGACAAGAACTTCAAAACAAGGGAATGTTGAGTACCTTCGTGTTGGTCTCAAAGGCACAAATCCAAGAAAAGATAAATGGATTGTGGATGGAAGGGTGAGGGACCTGCACCCTCATCTATTTGTTGACTGAAAGTAGTCTTTTGGAGGTCCAAAAGCTTCCAATGGGGAGGAGTGACCCAAGCGATCAATTTAGCGCTAAAAAATGCTTGAAACCTATATGATTGGATAGATCTCAATGATCTGAATCCAATGCAACTCGTTTCACTCAAGAATTATATCGTATGCTCTCGATATCGTGTTGTGGTCGATTTGTTAAATAACTAAAACTTTAAAAATTGAAGTTGCAAGTACACCCAGTCAACAGTCCACATGCTGACTAGGAAAGTGACTGGGAAGATGTCTATGTATAATTCGGCCAATTGTATGTTGATAAGTGTCACTTGTTTATTGGTTCATGAAGGTGCAATTTGATTGGTTTAGGTTCATTTTTGGGCCAATGAAGGAGGGCCACGTGGGCCAATGGTTGTCTACAACATGGCCTCCAAACAGGGCATTAAGATTTGTTTGGGTCCAAACTGACCTCCAAGGGATTGAACCTGTGACTTGGCAGCAAATAGCACAGACCCACACCAACGCGCCATGCACATGTTTCTTAATAGGCTATGGATTGGGGTGGCATTTAAATTTTAACGAATTGTATGTTGGTAGTTGGGGCAGGGCTAAGCCCTAGCACTAGTCCCCGCGCCCTTGGAACCAAGGGGTGGGACTAAGGGCTAGGGCTTAGCCCCATCGCCATGGTCACAACTCCCTCCTATAAACCATACACTAGAATGAATCCAAGACCATGAGCAGATAATGAAAAGGGGTCAGCCCCTGAGAGCTGGCCCCGAGTCACATGACCCCTCATAGAACCAGGCTTGCAGGTGCGGAGGGGGCCAGACCGTAGGGCACTAGCCTAGGACACATATGTGCCCATGCGACCATACCGCAGTGAAAAAGGGGCTCGGAGTTAGGCCCTATAATCTCATCCCCCTATGTGTTCATATGTGCGTCACATGATTGAAATTTTCGAGATAGTGGACTAAATGGGTGGACTAACTGTCCTACAATTTTCAAGATAGTGGGCTTAATGGGCGTTTATTTCTTTTCTTCCTCAAAAAAGTAGTGTGAACGAGTAAAAAGTTAATAATTGAAACTCTGAGTGGTGGGACCAAGAAGACCAAAATCCATCACTTGTGTTTATTTCTTTTCTTTTGAGAAACAAACAAACAAGGACGCATTAAATTATGAGTGGTTAAGGTCTTCTAAGAAGGAATCTTCTCTTTGGGTGGTACAAAATAAAGTAATGAAATCATAATGAAGGTGGGGAATTCCAACAAAGTTTGAATTTGACAAGAAAATGTTTATCACTTGGTATTTTGCATATTATATATATGGTTAAATTATCTTGCCATCTATTTGAATTGACAATCAAATGTAAAAATTTTATAATTTGGATATATGTTGGAGGTAAATATTAAATATCAATAGTATGGAGCAATTTAATGACTGGCAAGTCAATTTCGTTGAAACATGTCTTATATCAGGGTTTAAGGCAAATTGAGAATTTGGGAATCTAGGAGGTGAATTTTTTTTGTGATTCCTTAAATGTAATTCACTATTGATATTTAGGATATCTTCTCTAAAATACAAAAGTAAGTCAATTTTTCAAGAAGATTTATTAGTTGTATTAATCTATTCCAAAAAAAATATCTCCATGTTCTCAAATCAAACAACTCCAAAACTAATTACATAGCTAATTTAAAGTAATATTTAAAAATTATAAAACTAATTTAAAACAATTTCTAAAATTATAATAATATATCTAATATAATTAATAAACAAATATTAAATTTAAATACTTTAATAATTAAAATAATATAATAATTAAAACTATAATTATATAAATTATTTGATATCATAAAATTCATTTCCTCATATATGAGAATTAAACATATAAGGAGAAATCCAATTAATTTAAGTAACCTTAATATGTAACCATCCCCATATGTGTAATGTAAACATTAAATATGTTCGTAAAATACAATCCAAATTTAACTCAATATAGAAGTGTGAACGAGTGAGTTAATAATTAAAAGTCTGAGTGGTGGGTCCAAGAAGACCAAAGTCTATCACTTGCTTTTATTTCTATTCTTTTGAGAAGCAATCAAGCACATAATCATTAAGATCTTCCAGAAGGAATATTCTCTTTGGACCATACAAAATAAGGTAATGAAATAATAATAAAGGTGGAGAATTCTATCACAGATATTTTGCGACCACTCCTCAATTCTCTATGAATACTTGATTGCGACCTATCCTCAATTTTTTATGAATACTTGATTGCAAGTTGGACATCATCAGGAGTACAACATAAAGCCACACGTCCCACACTTTTCTATGAATACTTGACTGCAATAACATAAACCAATCATTCCATTTGCGTTTTCTAATTTGCATTAAGAAAAGAAATTGAAACGTTTGGAAACATATTACTTTATCATCAACTTTTGGATGATTTATTGACAATATTAATTTTAAATTTGAGTAAAATGAATTTGTAGGGTTTGCTGGAGTACATAAGTGATGATGCTATATGGAATAATAATAATAAAGTGGTAATCCTATCTCTACTTTCTTTACTTTTATTTCTTCAAAGAAAAATGAAATGAAAAATATTATCTAACTAAAATGAGTGTTTGAAAATCTGGTCGTGATTGGTACTACTCCAACCATAATTTCTATTTTCTTTTATCTCAGATAAAAGTTAAATAAAAGAAATATTTATCTTACTCAAAAATCAGGTTGAAAATATAAGGTCGTAATTCTTTTGATTTTATTATCAAAATATAGAATCTTATACAATTCACACAAAACCAATGATACTCACAATCCATATTATTTACCTTCGATAATGCTTGTTCACATTGTGTATGTGGATATTGTATATTCTACAATGCATTATGTATTGTTCATATTGTGTATGTGGATATTGTTTTTTATATTATATAATTGCTTTATTTAAATTTAAATTCTAATGTTATTTTGAAATTTAAAATGTTCTAAAAATTTAAAACAACAGAGAAGACATAATTAGTATTAAAGAAAGTGTGATAAGTGTTTCAAAATTGCTATATTTGATATTATTTATAATTAAATGAAAATAGTTAATTTAACATTTTCATATTTGAGAAGTTATTTTTCTTTTTAAATATTTTAATAACTAAAAAAAGAAATGTATTTTTTTAGGAAAATAGAAGTTTTTATATAATTATTTTTTATATACATATATAATTAAATTAGTCAATTGGGGTTATTCTAGGTGATTTGGAGAAAGGAATGAAATCCTCTACATCCATATTCAATTTCCACAAGTAACATGATGAATATTAACAATATTGATAGTATATGTGGATTCCTCATGTAGAATATATATTAGCAATTGCACCACATATTGCAAAATAAATCTCGTACCTAGCATATAGAAGAATAAGATACATTAAAAAAGATGTGATATGTTATGTGATTTAGATGTTGCTAGTTTGGAAGTGTTTCCTTTGCAACATACATTAATGCCTATAACAACGGGGAATAAATAAATTTAACTTTACAATAGGTTTACCTAGATCTACATGAATGGATAAGTAAAAAGATAAACCTGGCAAAAGCAAGTGGTTACTTAAGGGGTATTCAGATGAACAATGGGGTTTGTAATACCCACTTATTTTTCATTGATGATATATTGACCTTTGGTATGTTATTTGTTGTTGAATGGGGAACTTTCTTTCACATATTTCATCGTTTTGGTTTGGCATCTAGATTGATCCCCATTGGACATAAGTTGGCTTTTATACATTCACATGACAATATCAATGAGATTATAGACATTGGGGATACATTTCGGGTAGACTTCAAACCGCTTCAAGATGGTTTCACATACATAGGATAAAAGTTGAAGCCAAATAATTTCTGGGAACAAGATTGGTCTTGGCTGCTGCGAAAATTCAGGGAAAAAATAGGGTGTTGGACACACCAATCTCTCTCCTTGGGAGGTAGATTCACTCTGATTCAGACAGTTTTAAACAACTGGCCATATATTGGATGCACCTTTTTTAATTACCTGCCCGTTTATGCAATGAGATACAATCTGTCATGGAACACTTTCTATGGTCAGGATCAGAAAGTAGAGGAAAATTTCACCTAATAAAATGGGACGACATCACGAGACCATGGGATATTGATGGATGGGGTATCCTCAATGGCAAAATATTTGGGAAATCTCTCATAAAATCCTTGTGGATAGATTTGTTCGGTGAAGGCATTATGCATAAGATCTTCATTAGTATATATCTAAAAGGTAAGTTGTTTTCGGACTCGTTTTGCAAGGGAGAAATAGGCATAAGAAAAGGGTCATACATTTCAAGGAGTTTCTAGAAAATAAAATTACTCTTTTTGCAACACATCAGATGGGAATTTAGAGGTGGAAACGAGATCATGATTAGAAGAGATAGTATGATGGGTTTCAACTCGGATTATGAAATCCCATTGAACATCTTGGAAGCTTTACGTCAACGAGGTATTTTCTTATTGGGACATGTGATAAATGGGTGGCATGGGGTACATCTATTATGGAGGGAGGCATCATAGCTCATCTTGACAAAACATTTCGCCAAGATTTGGAATGCTTTCACAAATAGATTAAGGGATGCAAGATTATGTCAAAGAATAGGTGGAGATTCCATCATATGGGACGACAATCTTCAAATTCACTCGGTGGTGGTTCTAAAATGTTATATACACTTCTCTCACTAAGGTTTTGAAGAGGCCCCACGATTCTGGCTCAAAGCATTCTGGAACTCACCTACTTCTTTAAAAACCATCATATTTTGCTAGCTTGTATGGCAAAACTGCATTCTTACTTAGAACAATTTGTGCAAATGTGGATATATGATCCAAGGGATCAGTTTAGTGCTCAAAATTCATAGTGCTAAAAATGCTCGAAACCTGTATGATTGGATAGATCTCCATGATCTAAATCTAATGCAACTTGATTCACTCAAAACCGATATCGTATGCTCCCGATATCGTGTTCTTATTGTCAGTGGTCTGTACACTGACTACGTAAGTGACGGGGCATATGACTGTATATAATTCGGCCAATTGTATGTTGACAAGTGTCACTTGTTTATTGGTTTGTGAAGGCGCAATTTGATTGGTTGAGGTTCATTTTTGGGACAATGAAGGAGGGCCATGTGGGCCAATGACTAACTACCACGTGGCCTCCAGACAGGGCATTAATTTTTTTTGGGTCAAAACTAGCCTCAAAGGGATCAAACCCATGATCTGGAAAAAAACACCACAAGACCACACCAATGTGCCATGCACATGTTTCTTAATAGGCTATGGATCTGGGTGGAATTTAAATTTTAACGCATTGTATGTTGGTTGTTGGGGTTAGGGCTAAGCCTTAGCCCTGGTCCTCGCGCCCTCAGAACCAAGGCCAAGGGCTTAGCCCCAACCCCATGGTCATGGCACTCTCCCATAAACCATACACCGAAGCTAATCAAAGACAATGGGTGGATAATGAAAAGGGGCCAGCCCGAGGACACATGACCCCTCACAGAACTAGGAGTGTGGGCATGGAGGGGCTAGCCCCTAGGGGACCAGAGCCGAACACATGTATTTCCATGTGACCATACCACAGTGGAAAAGGGGCTCAGAGTTAGGCCCTAGAATATCGGCCCCCTATGCAGTTGTACGTGCGCCACATGACCAAAATTTTCAGGACTGGGAGCTTAATGGGCGGACTAATTGTCCTATAATTTAGCCCAATGGATGAGATTGTAGGCCAAAATTGTGTGACGTTTCAAAGTTTGGGTCACACAGGCCAGTTTTGGGTTGAATTGGAAGATGATTAGCTGTGTAATTGAGAAAAAACTAGAAACAAACATAATTTACTCCATTTTTGGCCAAATGAAGTGCAGAAAGAACCAAAATGGGTGTTTTTTACAGTGTTGTATCCATTAGAGACAACATTTTTTCTATTTGAGATATTTAAAAACATGTAAACACACTTCTTATCACTTAATGAAAGGGGCCCTGCATTGGTAGTTGGACCAGGAGATGTAGCCTAGGGGTGAACTCTTTTATCATGTTTTTTGTTATGTGTTTCAGATATGCTTATTTTGTCTCTATTTGGTTGTAAATTATGGTTAAATTCACTTGTTTCATGTGTTCATTAAATTGATCCTCTACCCAAAACACATATAAATTTCACTTGGAAATTATTAAAAATCTTCAAGTTTACATATTCAGATCATTTTGTTATCATAGAAACAGGTTATTGTGAAGGTTTGATTTGTTTGCAAGTTTTCTTCTGATGCTTACAAGGTTGAAGCTCAAAAGAGGAGAATGAGAACATGTAG
This sequence comes from Pinus taeda, assembly GCA_000404065.3. NCBI lineage: Eukaryota > Viridiplantae > Streptophyta > Pinopsida > Pinales > Pinaceae > Pinus > Pinus taeda. The sequence goes on from APFE030390276.1 coordinate 12,609, forward strand.
AGCCATGATCTCAAATTATTTCAAGGAGAACAAACACACCTCAAGCTTCAATAGTCATGGCACATGAAGAAGGTCCTGAAGGGATGTTTGAAGATGAGAAAACTTTTAGAAAATAATTAGTTGAGATGTCTGAGATGGTTAAGGTTCTTTATGAGGAGAGGAATTCCAGATTGTATGGAGAGAGTTCAAAGCCTCCAAAAGGAGATGGAGGAAAAGGAAAAAAGCCTCCAAAAGGGAATGAAGAGAATGGTGACAAACCACCACCTTCACCTCGATCCTCGTCCTCATCTTTAACTTATTTTACCCTTTCACAAACACCTCCAAATTCCCCAAGGGGTCATGGTAAAACTCCTTTTTGTAAGCTTGATATTAAGTTTGAATTGCCTATGTACAATGGAGAGGTAAATGGAAAGAGATTGGATAATTGGGTTTGTCACATTGAAGTGTATTACAGGATACAAAGAATCAAATATGATGAAAATGTAATGTCCCTTGCTAATTATTTTCCTAAGGTGAGGAGAAAGTCAATTTTGGAAATTTTGTTATTTTTGGCTTTAGGAAAATTTTATGGTAGAACTTAGGAGAAAGGGGGTCAATGTGCCTTTTAGTGGATTGTGGGGGGCACTCACTCACCCAAAATAAGCACTCCATGAAGGCAGTTCAATTTTCCTAAGTGGGGATTGAAATATTTGATGGGTCCCAAGGGAGCAAGCATAGATAGGAGGAAATGAGCAACATTTGGGGCCTTTTGATAATTTCAGAATTTCATTGTTGCTTTGGTTGTTTAGCTAAGCTATAAGTGTTGTTGAGCACAATAGCTTCCCAAGGAGTGAAGCTCATCCCTCTCTTCAGTGGACATCGAGTGCCACCCTAGGAGGGTTTCCCTTCCCATTGGAAAGAGAGATAAAATCACCCAGCGAAGGAGAACGCTGCATTGACCAGCAAGGACGTAGTTTGGGAGTAGTTGGGACGCAGTGGTGGAGACTGCATGTTTGGTGGAGCAGGAAAATCAAGGAATTTAGTTGTAAAGTTTTCTGGAGATATTCACATCGAGTTACCACTTCGTAGAGGATAAACTACAGTAGGAAGGCTATTCAAATACATAGGTAGAGCTGGTAGTCAAAGGGCCTACATCATCCTCACTTAGGACTTTGTAGTCACTAGTGGGGCTCTCTTGGTTGGAGGCTTAACCAGAGGATTGGGGAGATAGGTTGTGGAGAGATTGTTGGGAGTCTGATTTGGGGAGGTTTCTTGGCTTTGTGGTGGCATGTTATAGCAATTCCAGTTACAGGCAGTGAGTTCCAGTGTTGGAGGAGAGTCAATCCCCAAGGGGTCGAAATTGGCAAGTCAAAATGAGGGAAAACCCTCTCTGGGTTTTTCTGGGTTTTTGGAGACGAGTACATCCCCAAAATTGAAAAAATTTATGGGTTGTTTTGAGGGGTTAAATTAGAGCCTGAAGGCATCTAGCAATGTAGTTTTTAGGGGACAATGCAGTTTTCTAGGAGTAGCAAAGTCATAATAGCTAGGCGCTTTTGTATCATTCACCTGAGGCTTTTAGTTTGCCTTGTGCAAGCCTAGGTGCACCTCATTCAACTTCTTTGTGCTCAGGCATATTTGATTAATAAAAATTGGCCATTAGGGTGTTTATGAGAAATTTATGTTTACATGTTCCTTACTGAATAAAATTTCATTATGAATGCTATGGTTTGTCTTTGTTATTACTGAAAATATTCCATTAGGAATATTACAGTGGTATGAGAGCATGTTCTTGGCCATAGTGGGGAACAAGAGTGGGTGATACCATCATGATACCAAGGACTAGTTTCTAGAGAGGCTGTGGTAGAGGCAGAGTTAGGGGTCAAGGTAGAAAAGAGGGGCCATGCCCATTTTCAGACACTAAAGTGGGAAACATCAGAGGTCGGATCGAGAACCAAGAAGAGAATGAGAAACCCAGGCAAAGGAACACATACCAGGTCTTAGAATAGTTGTTGAGGACAAACCAATAGATGATGAGGCAAGGGAAGTTGATGATGGACATGATGCAACGGGCAATTGGTCATCAAATGGGTGGAAGGCTGAAGGGAGAACCTCAAGGTGAAGTGGGTTCCACAGCAGGACGAGGTAGTTGTACCTATCAACCTCAACACACCCCATAGCATGGGAAAGTTGACTGCCCCATAATGCCTCATTTTGTGGAGGAGGCTAAGCTAGAGAGATCGACAGACCCAATTGCAGATTTGGTACATTCTATCACATCAGGCATTGATGAGTATGAGGGGTTGGATGGCCAGATCAAGAGGGTGCTGTCTTTTGGAGAGTACATCCACCTCAAGGAGAGGTGCACTAATGGGGTTGGAGGCCATTATAGGCGAGGAGCATCCAACAAATATTTGCAGAAGCTATGGGGGAAGATTACACTCCCAAATTACGATGGGTCAGCAAAGAGCTCATCTAGGGTGTGGATCTAAAAACTTGATACATACTTTCACCTGAATCCCATGAGGGAAGATGATGCCATACACTTTGCCACCCTTCACTTGGAGGGTGATGCCCATGAGTGGTGATATCTTGGGCTGATTACGTTGGGGTACCTTCACATGACTAGTTATATAGAGTTCACCAAGAGATTGTTGAAGAGGTTTGAAAGGAAGGATCCAGAGCTACACTTTTGAGAGCTGGCCCACTTGAGACAGATTGGCAGCTCAAAGTTCTACATAACATAGTTCTAGAGACTTGCAGTGATGGTGACAGATATTTCAGAGGCATGACTGATCATGTTGTTTATGCATAAGCTCGTTGAGCCTCTACATGGCTAGCTGAGTGCTTACAAGCCCACATCACTACATGATGCCATTTCTAAGACCCGAGACATGGTTGATGTAGTACACAAGAACTGGGCTTTTGTTCTTGCAAGACCCAAAGCCCCACCGGGGAATAGAGATGTAGAGACACCACAGGGATATGGAGGACGTAGCCAGTTGGATGATGACACCCAGAGGGACCTTACGAGGAGGAGTTTGTGCTTCACATGCCAGGACCCTTGGGCACCAAGGTAAAAGTGCACCAAGGGAAAAGCCCATTTCATCAAGGTGTTCTTAAATAGTGAGAATGAGGAGGAGGCCGCCAAGTTAGGAGAGGAGTTGGGAGATGGGGGGGACCATCATCAGGAGGGCCACCACCACCACCACCTAGAGAAGGGTCCTTTGTCCCAACCAAGGGAGTCCTCGCTTCACTTTAGGGTATGTCGAAGTATTTGACACTTAGGATCAGGGAGATTATACAGGGACAACATGTTTCAGTCCTCATTGACAATGGCCATCCACAATTTCATTCATTCCTAGGGGGTGGAGCGTAAGGGCATCCAGACAACTACATTTGAGGGGTTCTCAGTTTTGGTACCTAAAGATTGGACCATGTAGTGTACCAAGTATGTACCTGAGTTGACCTTGAAGATGGGGAACTACTCACTCACTGACCATTTCTTCATGGTTGATGTCCCAGACACCAATGTGGTGTTGGGTGTCCAATGGTTGTATGCATTGGGGAAGGTCACGACTGATTGGCAGAAGCTCAAGATGGAGTTCTAGGGTCCAAATGGGAAGCTAGTAATACTAAGGGGAATGCACTCTTATCCCCCTTTGATATTTTTAGCCCACCAGATGGAGGCAAATCTGCGCCATGGAGATGTGGAGTGCACAGTTGAGCTACGGATTTTGGAGTTGGGGACAAAGACGCATTTCTTACATCCAAATATACTAGCCTTGTTGGAGAAGCATAAGCAAGTTTTTGGGGATGTCCCATTAGATAGACCGCCATACTGTGGATTTGAGCACACCATTGAGCTAGAGGAGGGGTTGAACGCAGTCATCACCACCCCTTATATGCACTCGAAGGACTATAAGGATGAGATAGAGTGGGTCATTCAGGAGTTGTTGAGGTTGGGCCACATCAGGCCTAGCTTGAGTCCATTTGATTCTTCTGTGGTGCTGGTGAAGAAGAAAGATGCGACACTACGCATGTGCATAGACTACCGAGCTCTCAATAAGAAGACCTTGAAGAATAGGTACCCCATCCCATGCATATATAGATGAGTTGATGGACAAGCTTAGGGAGCTAAATACTTCTCTAAGATAGATCTGTGCTCGGGGTACTACCAGATTTGCATGAGGGAGCATGATATCCCGAAGACTGCTTTCCTCTACAGTTATAGACACTTTGAATTCTTGGTGATCCACTTTGGGATAACCATTGCTCTAGCCACATTCCAGTCCTGTATGAATCACGTGTTCCATAGATAGCTGAGATGCTTTGTTATAGTTTTCTTTGATGACATACTCATTTACAACAGAACATGGGAGGAGCATCTTCAACATTTGGAGGAGTAGCGAGTATATGCAAAGTTGTCCAAATGTGAGTTTGGGGTAACATAGATGTTGTACTTAGGGCATGTGATTAGGGAGGATAGAGTGAAGGTGCATCACGATAAGATTCTGGCAATTCTAGAGTGGTCCACACGTAGGAACGTGATGAAGCTGAGGGGTTTCTGGGGAATTTGTACGTACTACCAGAGATTTGTGAGAGAGATCTCATAGCTTGCAGCACCTCTTACAGATTTAACGAAGAGGGGATATTTTGTGTGAATGTAGGTGGAAGAAGAAGCCTTCACTCACCTCAAGAGGGTCATGAGAAGTTGTCTGGTCTTAGCCTTACTGGATTTCACGCAGTCATTTGTGCTGGAGTGTGATGCATCTGGTGAAGGGATTGAGATTTTTTTGACATAGGGGGGGCCATCCTATTGTGTTTGAGAGTAGGAAATTGTAGCCTCATAAGTGGTTGTACTCTGTGTATGACAAGGAGATGTTGGTAGTGATGCATGCACTGGCCAAATTCAGATAGTATTTAGTGGGAAACTGATTCAAAGTGAAGACGGATCACAACAGTATTTGCTTCCTCCTTGAGTAGCAGTCCTTAGAGGAAAGGCAAAAGAAATGGGTGAGTAAGGTCCAAGCTTACGACTTTGAGATAGAGTATGTGAAGGGAAAACACAACGTGGTAGCTGATGCCCTCTCTAGGAGACCCGCAACTCTATCTTTGATGGATGTCACACAGGATTGGAAGGCTCAACTATTGGTTGAGTACTCCAAGGATAGGCAGGCATGCATCATTTTGGATGGCATGTACTCATATGACCGATTCTGGGTGATGGACGATGTGATCTACTATAAGGACCAGATCTATTTAGTGCCAGGATCTCACCTAAAGGAGAGGATCATGCAGGCAGCCCATGATTCTCTGCTAGCAGGGCACTCAGGTTTCCTCAAGACACATTCTGATGTCAAGGAGAGGCTCTTCTAGCAGGGACTTAAAGGGGATGTGTTGAAACATGTAAGGGAGTGTGTAGATTGCCAAAGAAACAGGGTGGAGCCGAGTCACTTTTCCGGTTTTCTAGAGTCACTCCCCATTTCAGAGAGGAAGTGGGAGAGCATATCCATGGATTTCATCACCGGACTTCCAGCAGCATAGGGGCGGAACTACAACTATGTGATGGTGGACAAAATGACCAATTTTTCCCCCTTCTTTGTTATTTCATTGAGATCTTCAGCTTCCTAAGTAACCGAGTTGTTCTTTCGGGAGTTTTTCCAGTTGCATGGTCTCCCCAAAATATTGTGAGTGATAGGGACAATGCATTTATAAGGGCTTTTTGGCAGGATTTGTTCTGGTTAGTGGGTACAGAACTTACACCCAGCACTAGGTATCATACCCAAACCAACGAGTAGATAGAGATCGTGAAAAAGTCGCTGGAAGGGTACCTGCACAACTACATGAATGGACATCAAAGCGCATGGGTCAAGTGGCTACACCTCGAGGAGTTCTGCTACAACACGACGTATCACATGTCCATCGGTATGACCCATTTCCGAGCACTTTATGGGTATGATTCACTTTATTTTTCTGACATGGTGTTTGGAGATAGCAGGGCCCCAAGGGTAAAGGATTGGGTTTAAGAGAGCTAGGAGATTCTCTGAGCTCTCAAGAACAATTTGCAAGTGGCCCAGAATCAACAAAAGGTATATGCTAATAAACGTAGGGTGGAGAGACACTTTGAGGTAGGCGACATGATCTACTTATGCTTGCATCCATACATGCAATCTTCACTTAAGAGCATAGAAGCTTCACCCATAGTTTTATGGGCGTATAAGGTGGTCCAAAAGGTGGCAGAGGTGGCCTACGAATTAGAGCTACCTAAGGAGAGCCGGATTCACAATGTGTTCCATGTTTCATGCCTGAAAAAGGCATTGGGGCAACATATTACAACAACAGTTGAGTTTCCTCCCTTGGATGATGAGGGGCACTTGGTTTTGACACCGGAGATCATACTGGAGACCTGGGAGAAGAAGTTGAGGAACAAGGTGATCAGGGAGTACCTAGTCAAACGAAAGGATCTACAAGGAGAGGATGCCATGTGGGAAAGTGAACAAACCTTGCAGCATCTAGTTTTGCAGTTGCTTGGGGACAAGCAACATCGAGGAGGGGAGGACTATAATCTCCCTTCCTAATTATTTTCCCAAGGTGAGGAGAAAATTGATTTTGGCAATTTTTTTATTTTTGGCTTTAGGCAAATTTGATGGGAGAAATTAGGAGAAAGACAGTCGATGTGCCTTTTAGTGGATTATGGGGGCCACTAACCCACCCAAAATATGCACCCCATGAAGGTAGTTCGATTTTCCTAAGGGGGGATCGAAATATTTGATGGGACCTGCGTGGGGCCCAAGGGAGCAAGCATAAATAGGAGGAAGTGAGCAGCATTTGGGGCCTTTCGATAATTTGAGAATTTCATTGTTCCTTTGCTTGTTTAGCTAAGTTACAAGTGTTGTTTAGCACAAGAGCTTCCCAAGGAGTGAAGCTCATCCCTCTCTTTAGTGGACTTCGAGTGCCACCCTAGGAGGGCTTCCCTTCCCATTGGAAACAAATATAAGACCATCCAACATAGGAGAACTCTACCTTGTCCAGCAAGGACGCAGTTTAGGAGTAGTTGGGATGTAGTGGGGGAGACTGCATGTTTAATGGAGTAGGAGAGTCAAGGAATTCAATTGTGAAGGTTGCTCGAAGTATCCACATCGAGTTGCCACTTCATAGAGGAGAAATTTCAATAGGAAGGCCAGTCAAATACCCAGTTCGAGCTATTGTTCGAAGGGCCTACGTCATCATCACTGAGGACTGTGCAGTCACTAGTGGGGGTCACTTGGTTGGAGGCCTAACTAGAGGATTGGGGAGTTAGGTTATGGAGAGATTATTGGGAGTTTGATTTAGGGAGGTTTCCTCACTTTGTGGCAGCAAGTTACAATAGTTCCAGTTACAGGCAGTGAGCTCCAGTGTTGGAGGAGGGCCAGTCCCCAAGGGGTCGAAATTGGCAGGTCAAAACCAGGGAAAACCATTTCAGGGTTTTTTCGGGTATTGGGAGAGGAGTACATCCCCAAAGTTGCAGAAATTTCTGGGTTGTTTTTAGGGGGTAAACCGGAGCCTGAAGTCAGCAAGCAGTGTAGTTTTGAGGGGACAATGCAGTTTTCTGGGAGCAGCAAAGTCACAACAGTTGGGAACTTTTGTATCATTCACTTGAGGCTTGTAGATTGCCTTGTGCAATCCCAAGTGCACCTCATCCAAATTTTTTGTACTGCGGCATATTTGATTAATAAAAATTGGCCATTAGGGTGTTTATGAGAAATTTTTGTTTAGGTGTTCCTTACTGAATAAAATTTCATTGTGGATGTTATGGTTTGTCTTTGTTATCACTGAAAATCTTCCATTAGGAATATTATAGAAGCCAAGATTCAGCTTGCTTCTGTTAGATTGGAAGGTGCAACACTAATTTGGTGGGAAGCTAAAACTCAAGAGGACATGAAGAAACAAGGTAAGGTTTTATCATCTTGGAACAATTTTTTTATTGCAATAATAAGGAAATTTTAGCCACTAGCATACATGCAGAAAGGTATTATGGATTGGAAAAAATTTAGACAAGCTAAGGAGAAAAATGTTCAAAGCTATATGCAAGAATTTAGAAAAAGGGCTTTGAATTTTGGGCATAGATTTATCTTTTCAAGATACTTTTCTCAAATGTATTGGAGGATTGCATAGTTATTTGAGACACACAATTCTCATGTTTAATCCTACAAAACTAGATGAATTTTGTGTACATGTAACTCATTTAAAAGCAAGAGGGAAGAATGTTCCTCAAGTGGGCAGCAAAAATCCATTCAAGAATGGTGACAAAGGAAAGTGGAAATTCAAAGGCAAAGGCAAGAATAATGCTTCAGTCAAGAAAGAAGGAGAAAATGTCACCTGTAAACATTGTTCAAAAGAAGGACATGATGAAGACCATTGTTGGAAACTTCATCTTGAAATGAGACCCAAAAAGTTTAACCACAGAGGGAAACAAAACATTGTTGCAACTACACAACATGATTTAGGATCTTTTTCTGGGGATGAAACAAATATCACAACCATGAGATTCAAAGGTAAGGACTATATTGAAATTAATAGTTCTTCAAGTAGTATCCTCAATGAAACTTAACATGAAAAGGAAAGAATAGAGATTTTCCTCATTAGAGTCATTTCAAAACATACCAAGATAGATACATTGTTTGATAGTGGTTCACAAGCAAGCCTCATTTCTGAAGACATTATCAAGAAATTGAATTTGGAAGCATATCCTCATCCTAAATCATATCCTTTAGGTTGGATATGTGACAAGTCAAAATTGCATGTGACAAAAAGATGTAAATTAAGATTTTCCATCACTATAAAATTTATAGATGAGGTATAACTTGATGTCATTCCACTTGATATTTGTGGTATTGTTTTGGGAAGCCCATATCTATATGATAGGAGAGCCATCTTTCATTGCCATAAGAAAAAATATCACTTGTTTAAAAATGGAGTTGAGTACATTGTTAGAGCACATAACAAGAAGTTGAATTTGTCACTTGTAAATGCTAGGTAAATGAAGAGGTTAGTCAATACTAGTAAGAACTTTGTACTCTTCATGATAAAACCCAAAGAGGATGTTGAAAATGAAGCTTTCCAAGGATGTTGTTAACATATATGATGAGATGTTTCAAGAGCCCAAAGGATTGCCTCCTAAAACTGGTATCCAACATGAGATCCAATTGCAACAATATTGTCCTCTTCCAAACATAGGCATGCACAAGATGTCAGTTATGGAGAATGAAAATATTGAAATACAATTACAAGATTAGCTTGACAAAGGGGTCATCAAACCAAACACAGTGACATGCAGGTCACCAATTGTGTTAGTATGAAATAAATATGGTACATGGCGCACATGTGTATATTTCAGAGCCTTGAACAAGATAACGGTAAAGAATCATTACCTTCTTCCTCGAATTAATGATTTGCTTGATTAATTAAAAGATGTGTATTTCACTAAGTTGAACTTGAGAAGTGGTTATCATCATATTAGGATTGGAGACACATGGAAGATAACTTTCAAAACAAAGAAAGGTTTGTTTGAATGGTTGGTTATTCCATTTGGGCTTTGTAATGCTCCTGCGACATTCATGTGAGTTATAATGATGTCTTAAGGTATTTTCTTGATGATTTTGTAATTGTCTACTTAGATGAAATATTGATATTTAGCAAGGTGAAACAAGCCTTATATGTCTTGAAGAAAGAATATTTGTTGTTAAAGATGTCCAAATGTGAGTTTGGAAAGACCTCATTAGTCTGTTTGGGACATATTCTTGGAGGGGGTGAACAGAAGATAGATCCCTCAAAGGTCAACATTATTTTTGATTGGCCTAAGCCCATTAATGTAACTGAGATGAGAAGCTTTTTGGGAGAATTGGAGAATGTATATTTCTAAATTTTCTTCAATTGAAGCTCCATTACATGCCTTGAAAAGAATTAAGCAATTTTTTCAATGGGGAGGAAAGCAACAAAAAGATTTGGATGCATTGAAGGAGAGATTTAGTACAACTCCATTTCTTGCACTTCCTAATTTAAGAAATCCATTTGAGATACAAATAGATGCAAGTGACTATGTCGTGGGAGTAGCCTTGATGCAACATGGTAAGCCCATATGTTACCATTATGAAACTCTTAATGGTGCAGTAGTTAACTATCGTACTTATGACAATGAATTGTATGCATTGGGGCAAAGTGTGAAAATGTGGAAGCACTATTTGTTGGGAAAGGAAACTATCATTCACACTGATCATCAACCATTGTAATACTTGCAATCACAAACTAAGATATGGAAAGTGAGGCACTTCAAATGGATGGGTTTATTGCATCAATTCCATTTGTTCATAAGGTATAAGAAAGTATCTATAACAAGGTTGTTGACATGCCTTGTAAACCATTTGTTAGTGCTTTAGTTATTCTTAAGCATATTTATATCATGCATGAGAGCTATGTTGAACAATATGCTTTAGACGAATACTTTAAATATGTATATGAAACTTTATGTCAAGAAGTAGTGGAATTGGATTACCATGTGCATGATAAAATTTTGTATCATCTTGGGAAGCTACGCATTCCACAAGGTGAAAGAGTCAACAGCGTAAGGGAAGTGCATAATTCTCTTATTGCTGGTCATTTTGGTGTAGGCAAGATGGTGTCACAACTATAAAGGTATCGTTATTGGCTTAGAATGAATGAAAGTGTATCACGATATATAAGAGGGTGTTATTTATGTGCTACAAGTAAGCTTAACAATAGAAATCTAGGATTGTATACTCCACTTCCAGTTCCTTTTTGTCCTTGGGAAAGTGACTCTATGGACTTTGTAGGAGGATTGCTTGTGTCTAAAAAAAATCATGATTATCTTAAATATGTTGTGGTGGATCATTTCAACAAGATGTGTATTTTGATGCCTTGTAAGAAGCAGGTTACAGCTGAACAAACTACACAAATGTTGTTTCAACATGTATGGGTACATTTTGGGTTGCCCAAATCCATTATTTCTAATAGAGATTCTCAACTTTTTGGGAACTTTTGGTCAAGCTTATGGGCACTCATGGACACCAAGTTGAAAAAGAGCACAACATTCCATCCACAAACCGATGGTCAAACAAAAGTGGTAAACAAAATGGTAGTACATCTTCTTTGAGGTTATTGCAACAAACATCCCAAGCTTTTGGATGAACACTTACACTACATTCAACATTCTTATAACTGAGCAAAGAATTCATTGACTCAAACATCTCCATTTGAGGCATGTTTTAGTTACTTACCAAAATCTCCTTTAGATTTTGTCTTTGGGGATGTTGCTATTGATGGTCATAGTGACATTGATAAGGCCAAGAAGTTCATTGAGAAAGTTCAATTGGTACATCAAATGGTTCAAGAATAGTTGAAAAAGAACCAAGCCAAGTACAATACAAGGCATGATGAACATCATGTTGACCACACTTTCGAAGTTGGAGATGAAGTTTGGATTTACATTAGCAAAGAGAGGCTTAAAGGAGAAGGTAAAGAGCTAAAACCAATAAGGTATGGACCTTTTAGGATTCTAGAAAAGATTGGTAACAATGCCTTCCATTCAGATTTGCCTCCTTATATGCAAATGTATGTAGTAGTTAATGTTGAGAATTTGGGACTATATGAGCCTCCTTTGGTTGATGATCAAGGAGAGCATGTTCAAATTACTTCAATAGAATATTTCTCACCAAAATATAATGAATAATTGCAACAAGATACCATCCTTTGAGATAAGGACAAGAACTTCAAAATGAGGGAATGTGGAGTACCTTCGTGTTGGTCTCAAAGGAACAACTCCAAGAAAATATAAATGGATTGAGGTTGGAAGGGTGATGGAATTGTACACTCATCTATTTGTTGACTAAAAGTAGTCTTTTTGAGGTCCAAAAGATTCCAATGGGGAGGAGTGATCCAAGGGATCAGTTTAGTGCTCAAATTCCAAGTGCTAAAAAATGCATGAAACCTATACGATTGGATAGATCTCAGTGATCTGAATCCAACTCAACTTTTTTCACTTAAAATTGATATTGTATGCTCCCAATGTCATAGTTGAGGCCATCTAATTTCCGCAAATAAAATATGTGTGAAATTGTTTAACAATTTCATGTGATTATGAATTTTTATGTGAATACGACATTGTGCCAATTAGCGAAGCTTTAGCTAAACGAAATGCTCAATAGTATGTAAAATATCATAATACTTATGAGACCACTATTTTTGCTAACATCTCTCCCATGAAGGGTGTTTTTTTGGACTTCAAGGACTCTGTTGTAGTAGCTACAACACTCTCCAAAATTTTGGATTGCATTCAAATTTCAGAGCCTTCCTTGGTTTTTCTTTGATGGTTGTAAACACTTGAGCTATGTCAGAGTATTTTTCACCCTTTTGCTTGCTCAACCAACTATTGTCTTTGGCATGTTGACTTTTTTTTCATGTTTGCGATCTTGTTCTAGTGATTTTGAAGGTTTGGCTTTGTGTGTTTAGGTTGTCTTAACTATGTGAAAATCCATCGCACTCACACACAAAGTTGTAAGCACTATCACGCAAGTGTTGTCACGGTCATTCGAAGGTCTATCCCAAGCACCGCACTTGTCGCTTTCACCTCTAGATAGTCCCATAGAGGGTCATGCTTTACTATGTTGTCTCGGTCATTAGTCTCATCATGTTGTCAAAGTATGCTAAGTGTGTGATCACAATATCGAGTCTTCACGAGTCCACTTTCCTTTCACACTTAGCCATTTTCCTGAAAATCTCTTGATGGAACAACTCCACTTCACCAGACCCTGACTGAGCTACACTACACAATCTCAACCCTTAGTGGTGTTTCTCTGTCACTTGGAATTGCACAATGCTTGAGGATTTCCTCTGGGCCAGTTGCACTGTGCAATCCCAGAAGTGAGCAATTATCTTCCTTCCCAGAAATGCATAAAAACTACCTCATATCCTATCTGAACTACGCACTTCCCAAGCACAGTCACGAAGCCTCTTCCTACCTGCTAGAACCCCACATTGCATAGAGACTTGAGCCTACACTCCTCCCAGAAATTGCACAGAAGTTTCCTCTAACCTCCCTCAACCGAGACTCACTTCTTCCCAAAATTTCGCAAACCTATCCCCTAGTCCCTCTATTGTCCTGCCCTGTCTTCCTCTTGGGAATTGTGCAGAGGTGTCCCTCAAAGTCCCACCTTGCAGCTGCCACTGGTGCCTCCAACCGTGCAGTTCTACCTCCCAGTGTCCTTTGTGCAGTTTTCCTAGATGGTGAAGATTGTTCCCCAGAGTTCCTTGTCCAATCTTGAGTTGCACTTTGTGTAGTCTCAGTGACTAGTCCTCCCTCCTTGTCACCTAGAACTACACATTGCACAATTACTAGGCCCTTTCCCAACCTGTCATATGTCCCGAGCCCGAAACACAGAAAATAATGCATCATGCTATACTAAGAGGTTTTGGATTTGATGTCATCTTTTCATGAGTGAATTACAGGAACATGTACACTGATAGATCATAACAAGATGATGAACAGGATGAAGAAGAAGTGAACATGCTAGAATACATACTTGCAGTTCGACGGATGAACAAAGCACATAGAGAAACGAGCAAAAGGAACTCATGTATTAAACCATCTTGCAAGACCAAGACCATTGAAGACCCCGCAACACTAATCCATGCAGAGGAGAAGACAAACAAACCTGAGAGTACATCCATCACTGAGCAGTGTAATATCTTGACATGGACACCACAGTCAGCCAGTACATGTCAACAGTTTTAGCTCGAGTTGTGTCATGTGTTGTCATGGCCACATCACCACTATGGGCCATATCTAGTGTTACTGAATGTAATGTAAAGTGAAAGTACAATGGGCGCATACAAGAAGTTGAAGAGTCATGTTAGTTGAAAAGTCATAGGAAGTTGAATGGTCATGAAGGTAGTCTAAGGGTCACAAGGGTCAAGCATCACCCTTGGCTATATATGTCCCTCCCATTGTATGAGAATACTTTTCACCTTGGCTCCTCCCACTTAGCATTGAGAGTTTTCAATCTATTCTTTGAGGCGCGAGGAGTGGATCCAATGTCCCATTTCTGGGACTAATGATGTATGATGTACAAATATATCTTGGGATTTTTTCTTAATTCAGAAGCTTGTTGTGGCCAACACATTTTCATGCATGTTTTGTAGATGTTTGTAAGGCTACTCTTTAAACATTTGTAATGCATGTTTATTTAACCTGTACTAAGATAGTTGAACTAATTTGGTTGTTCTAGTACTTACATTGTTGAAGATGTGTTGTATTGCTTTATCAATGTTGTATCTTCCTTATGAACTACTCCACAGGACATTAGACAGACCTGTCTTGTACTAGTTATAATGACTTTCACCTCCATTTAGACTACTCTATTGGACGGTGTACGTGTTTTCCCTTGCACTTCGATTTTAACGATTATGGAATTTGTTGTGGACTACTCCGTTGGATGTTGGACACACCCTTTCTGGTCCGCATGTGTCTCTTCCTGGGTCATACTACTACCTCTCATTTAGAGGCTCACTTTACTCTCTCCCTTTACAGTAAGAGAACCTAGACACAAGTTACATTACACACTCACTAGGCAACTCACCTCACTTTTTGAAGATACAAGCATAACACTCTCATGTGTTGAACAATAAGAGCTAAGGAAAATATCTAAGACTACGGCAGCCAGGCCATCGTACTGGATGGGACTCCTACACCAAACAGTGTGAGATCTAGTTGGGACATCACACCGGGGTGATCCCATGAATGTTGGCGGGTCCAACACTATCAAAATTTTTGGTGCTAGAAGGAGGGCCACCAGTAGTTTATGGCTAGTTGTCCCACCGACCCCACTCATCCATCATATGGCCAAGTAACACACACTCCCTCTCCCCTACGTACAATTCTAAAGTTGGTCAGTTATCACCTCCCAAACCTGAACATGAAATCCTGTATCAACACATCCATGTTTTCCATCCCATCACTTGTCAATTTTCTAAATCTGTTGGAATAATTCCAGGAGTGTACGCTCTTCCATATTTGCAGAGGAAGCGAAAGACTACTCCCACAGGGGTGGTAGTCTCATCTGTGGAAGAAACAATCTTTGCCACTCTTGAAGAGGTGGTAGAAGCTATGGAAAGAGAAGAGGAACCTCCAAAATTTCGAAAGGAAGAAGAAGACAACCTCTTATAGTTGGGCTCAAGTTCCGGCGCAGGAAGCGGAGGAGGTGGAGTCAAAGAAAAACCAACAAATTCAGAGGTAGAACCATCAGATTAAGAAGAAGAGGATGAGGATGAAGAAAAGGCCAACATAGTAGAGAAAAACCTAGAATGGATTACTCAGTGCCCACTGGCACCCCCAGGTGTCTTGCACAAGATTCCAAGACATGTAAAGAATATTTCAATGAAGTATGACCCTGACAAGACATTGAAGGCAGAAGACCAGTTCGACACATTCTACCTACATTTGTAGACTCTCGAGGTACATTATGACAACGTCGCATGAAAACTATTTCCATGTACCTTGGATGGCAAAGCAATGGTATGGTACCATAGCCTTCCACCAAATACCATCCAGAATTGGGGGGTGTTCAAGAGAATGTTCCTTGAGAAGTTTGTTGAAGACAAGACCCTTGTCATGTTGTTGAAGGAGTTGGGTAGTCTCAAGATGGAGAAAAAAGAGAAAGTCAAAGATTTCAATCAAAGGTTTAAACGCATTCTGAACAAGTTCTCAGCAGACACCAAACCTCATGACTCCATCACCATTGACTACTACACGTCCATCCTACTGACCAATATTGCACAAATTGTAAGACAAACCTTGACAAAAAATTATGAAGTGGCTACTATAATGGAGAAAGACCTGCATGCTAATGGATTCATTGTAAATGACGAATCAACTAAGGACTCTAAGGACACGAGCAATAGGTATCAGGCCTATTTGAGTAAGGCTAAGGAAAAGGAATCAAGTGACATTGATAGCCTTACTCGTCTCCTCAAGTCACTAACTACCAAAGTTGATGAACTCAAACAACAGATGAGTGAGACAACCATGAGCAGTAGGCCTTCCAAGCACCTGCCAAAGAAGAATGCAACTCTAGGAAACAAAAACAACTATCCATCCAAATCTGGGCAGATCTCCAACCTGGTGTTGAACCTTGACAAGAACACGAATGACTCATACTGTTCATTCCACCATGAAGAACATTCAGAAATAATGTGCCTAGAGTGAAACTATATGATGAGAAGCATGGCCACGTGGTTGTTTGAAGGCATCATGGCTAATGATCAGTCTGAGCCCAATGATGAAGATGAAGAAGATGTTGCATCTGATGAAGTACCAAGTACTGGGCATGTAGTAAACATGTATCAGTGTTTGTGCATAGCCCAAAAGACCGCCACCGAGAAGGAGCCCTAGAGTGACGGCCTGATGCCAAATCAAAACAATCGGTACAACTTGAGAAGTCAAGGGGTCCCCACTGTGTTTGAGCTACCGAGAGATAAAATAAGAAAACACATGCTAAGGAAAGTAGATTTTATGGTCAAATCAACACATAAAACTCAGAGCAAGTCCACGAAGACAACTACAACAAGGAGTACATCCATGAGAAACAAAGACAAGAGTAGCCCACCGGATAACATGAACACAAGTCTACCCCCAAACACCTTAGTGATTCTTCCCTCTCTGGATTACAACATTGTAGAGGACATGAAGAAGACTCGAACCAACATATCTCTATATGAGTTAACCAAAATCATGATTCAACAGGACTTTCTTCTGCGCACACTTGGGAAAAAATCTACAGATGATTCTACCTCTTCCATAAAGGGATCAAGTAAGCCTCCTGAAACACTCGCATCCATCCTCAACGCGTTCTGTATGGAGGAGGCGAACTCACTCTACCCACCTTTCATGTTATCATTTGAAATATTGAATTTCAATGTCCACAGTTTTTTGGTTGATTCTGGTGCATCAACCAATGTCATGTCACTCTCCATTGCTAAGAATATCAATGCTCAATGGAGTAGCACAAATGCGTATATCATCCAACTAAACAGAACATGTGTACCAGCCATTGGTGAAATCAAAGATGTGATCATCTAGTTATTGTCTAATGGATGAGTTCATCAGTGCATTAACATTGTTATTGTGGACATCCCAGAAGCATACGATGTACCACTAAGCAGAGACTGGTCCAACAAGCTACAAGGATACTTTGCTATTGAATGATCACATGTATGGCTTTCGTATAGGGGCAAAAAAAATCAGATCTGGGTGTTAGAAAGACATATGAAACACAATGTGACTCCCTTGGATGGAGAAAACAAGTCGTTGGATTTCACAAATCTTATGTTCGGCAATTTCTTTCTCAAAACACAGTTGGGGTGGTATCTTGCAGAGCCATCCCCTACCCCACTAGACACACAGTTGGGTCTCCTTCCAACTGGAGAAAATGAAACATGTATAGTAGTTTGTGACAATAGTAGTAGTGATAGTAGTACTAGTGCAGCAAGTGGTCCTTGTACAGATGACATGTGGACCGTGTACGTTGATAGATCCAAGATGTAGGATGACTCTGGAGTCGGTCGTATTTTAACAGACCCACTGCAGAGGAAACACTTAATCTCTAGCCGCTTGGAGTTCAAGTGCAAAAACAACACTGCAGAGTATGAAGCACTTGTCTTGGGATTATAGAAATCCATTAGCCTCAATGTTGTTGTGCTAAAAGTGGTACGTTATTAAGAGATCGTGGTGCATTAGGTACATAACACTATACACTATGTGTCACCCCATATTAAGATTTATCAACAAGAGGTATGGCAAATAATTTCTCAATTCCAAGATTTTAATATTATTTTTGTACCAAGAATGTGTAATGCAACTGCAGATGCCTTGGCAAATGTAGCTGCTAGGATGTCACCATTAAGGGATATATTTTTTGTTGAGATTCTGTATAAACCATCTACCCCATAAAAAAACACTAATTTACGCGTTTTTGATTATGATCAACATATACAACATTTCATGGGTAGAAATGACGTCTTCAAGGATGCAACGATAGACGAGGACGAGCATGAAAAATCTCTACAAGATGCAGCCGATGAAAGAAAATGAAACCTCATCCCCAAGGGTTTGGTATCACTTGAGAAGTTGTATGACTTGAAGAACCACTTTCAGGGGCCAATGAATGCCAGAAACCACAACTCTATATTGCTGCATGAACATATTAATATGGGAATAGATAAGGATCTGATGTTCGTAAATCTCAGTATGTGTTGTACATCACAAGAGAGGCAACCTTTCATCCACCTTTTAAGACAATATCGTGATGTGTTCATGTGGATGTACGATGACCTGAAGGCATATGACACATGAATAATCCAGCACATTATTCCAATCAAGGAAGGGGTCAAGTCTTTCAGCAAAAGCTAAGGAAGGTTCATCTTTCACTTGAGCCCCTCATATAGAAATAACTGACTAAGTTGTTAGCTGCTTGGATCATTTACAAGGTTCAACCTTCCACGTGGGCTTTCAATCTGGTTCTTGTTAGGAAGAGGTCCGGGGATATTCGCATGTGCATAGATTTCTGAAATCTCAACCGCACCTCAGACAAGGAAAACTACCCAGTCGTCCATGGAGAATATACTGTAGATAGTATCTAGTGCATAGATGTTTTCTTTTCTTGAAAACTTTTCAGGATATAACCAGGTTCTAGTATCAGAGCCTGATAAACTCAAGACAACGTTCCGTACCAAGTAGGGTACATTCGCTTTCCGAAGAATTCCATTTGGGTTGGGGAACGCAGGTGCAACATTCCAGTGCACAATGGATATTGTATTATGTGGGCTCATCAGACAAAGCGTAGTGGTCTACCTTGATGATGTGATAATCTCCTCCAGATAGCGGTCAAACCACCTACGCCATCTCAAGGAAATTTTCGAGCAATGTCAAAAATACAGGGTATCCTTGAATTCCAGGAAGAGCATCTTCACAATGTCTGATGGTAACTTGCTTGGACACATCATTGCCAAAAGCAGGATTAAGGTAGATTGAGATAGATTTTGGACCATCATGTAGATCCCTTACCCCGTGAACAAGAATGCTATGCAATTTTTCTTAGGCAAGATCAACTTCTTCCTAAAGTTCATCTCTGATTATGCGGAGATTGTCAAACCCATCCAAGAGATGATAAAGAAGTACGCAATTTACAGTTGGGGGAAGAAGGAAAAGGATGTGTTCGTCCGTATTAAGCAAGCTATAGCAAAGGCACTCGCACTCTACAACCCAAACTTCAACAAATATTTTTTTCTCTACACTTTTGCTTCCGACACTTCACTTGTTGTTGTGCTCACTCAAAAGGCCAAGTTGAACAATGAACAACCCACCTCCTTCATGAGTGCGAGCCTGCATGGACCTGAACACAACTACCCCTCTCTGGACAAACACGCATATGCAGTGTACAAGGCAATGAAGCATTTCAGATCCTACCTCTTGAAGAGTCATTGCATTGTCTTTGTGTCACACCCAATATTCAGAGCACTGCTTGTTCAACAAGAGCTTTGTAAAAGGAGGGAAAACTAGATGATATGACTACAAGAGTAGGACCTGAAATCAAGCAAGTTCCCACCATAAAGGGTCACAGTCTTTGCAGACTAGCAACAAAAGTAGTGCATGCGCAAGAGGAAAGATTAGAGCTCACAAGCTGGGAGCAAGAAATACAAATGTATAATGTTGAGCAAACTCCTCCCACTTCACATGAAAGCTCTCGGTACGCAGAAGTGTACTAGTTCCTAGAGCATGGCACCATGCCCTCTCTTTTTTCTATGCGGCTAAAGAGGGCACTCTGACTCAAAACTTTGTCTTATCAGTTGGTGCATGGAGTGATTTACATAAATCATCACAATGGTATACTACTCAGGTGCCTAGAGGCACAAGATTCAGAAAATGTGTTACATGATCTCCATGAAGAACTAGTTGGGGGACACTTCGCAGGTAACACAACATCGCACGAGGTCATGCAGGTCGACTTCTATTGGCCAACATTGTTCAAGGATGCACATGCCTATGGCCGCAAGTTTCCTGTCTTTTATAGATGTGTTGGCAAAAACCAAAGGTCAGGAACATCATTGCCACCTGTTGCAATGCAAGAACCAGTCCAACAATGGGGCTTCGATATCATTGGGAAGATTCTCCCACATTCATCAAAGAAGCATCACTATATTCTGACTGCTGCAAATTACTTCACGTGGTGGATAGAAGCAGTTCCGCTGAAATAAGTTAACGACTAGGAAGTCATCAGCTTCCTACAGCAGAACATCATCTCCAGGTTTGGCATTCCTGTATCACTTGTTTTTGACAATGCAACATACTTTTCTTCATTAAAGCTTTATGAATTTGCATTGCAAAATGGTGTTGTGTTGAAACATTAAGCTAACTACTACCTGTAGGGAAATGGTCTTGTTGAGTCTACAAACAAGAACCTCATCCACATTATCAAAAATACCATTTACTCTGAACAACAAAACTAGGAATCCTCTCTAATGAGTTATTTATGGGCTTACCGAGTCACACCTAAGCCTTTTCTAAATACCTCCCCCTACTTCTTGGTATATGGAAAAGAATCCATCCTCCTATCGAACATCTACTTGCCTACTCTCCAATTGTCCCAAGAATCCAAAGGCAAGTTGTGTTTGTTAGCGTAGTTTAGGATGGACACACTACACAAGCTATAGGAAGAAAGGATGAAAGAAAAAGAAAAATTCACACTCCACTAGAACTGTATCAAGAGATGGTTCAACAAAAATTTTGTAGGGAGTACTAGCTTAAGTGTGGGTGACTTAGTCTTTAAGTGGGACAAACCCCACGAGGACAAATGAAAGCACATGAAGTTTCAATACTTGTATATTGGACAATTTACTGTCCACGAGAAGCTTGGCCAACAAATGTATCGTCTTCAATCACTTGATGGGAATATTGACACCCTCCCTGCCATGGTCAAGACTTAAAATGTTATTTCCAATGATTTGGGGTCACGCTCTGTTCTATGTACATATTATTTTCATTTCTTGTTCTTTTGTTTGCTTGTTGTTTTTCTTTGCTTTGCTATTCTATTTTTTTATTTGTAAATAAGTGTTGTTGTGCACTACATTCTGGCTTTTAAATGTGTATATGGCTGAAGTTCAAAGAGTCTTGTGACACTATAGTCCTGTGTTCGTCTTCTTTGTCCTTGTATGTAACTTTTGATCGATGAAGTCTTGACAGAAAATATGATCCATCTGTAAGGAGAATTTTGTTCAAACCATGAACCTATGTCCAGTCTCAAAAACCTCATGCCTGCACTCAATTTTCTGCTATAGTGTGTTCAATCTTATCCAACTAGTAGAAATAGAGAAGGGGAAAATCTAAATGAGAAAACCTAAATCAGAGGTGTTTACATGCTTCTTTGAAGGAACAACCTCTCATGTTCTCAATAAGTCAGGAACCCTCTTTTGCCCCAAAAATAAATAAGTGCCTATACACAGTTTTGTTTCAAAATAACAAAGGCAAAAGAAGAGATAGCCTTCCTGTGCAAAGAGGTGAAGGAGGCAACTCCACCAGGGTACTGTCCAGGCTCGTTGGCAGTGGAGCAATGTGTGTGTTCCTGCATGACTTCATCAGGGTACCATCTAGGCCTGCTGGCAGTAGGGAAACACCATGGATGAAAAACAATACTCTGAAAATATTAGCCTCATGAGCCAAATTACTCTTCCCGATTTGAAACATTGTGATCAACCTAAATCTTATGTTGTGTTCAACTGAGTTGGTACAAGGCGAACCATGTCTATCCATGTGGTAAGTGGGGAAGTTGAAGTTATCTAAACGATGAATCAATACTCCCTGAAGGACCAAAGCCATGCACTATAAACAGACCAAAATAGAGAAGTTGGTATTCAACTAGTGTGTCGCTAAGTGTTGTAGCAGTTGTAACACCCTCCAAAATTTTGGATTGCATTCAAATTTCAGAGCTTTCCTTGGTTTTTCATTTGATGGTTGCAAACACTTGAGCTCATTCATTGAGCTTTGTCAGATTCTTTTCCCCCCTTTTCTTGCTCAACCAACTGTCGTCTTTGGCATGATCATTGCTTTGTAATGCTTGCGATCTTGTTCTGGTGATTTTGAAGGTTTGTCTTTCTGTGTTTGGTTTGTCTTAGGTAGGTGAACACCCATCACATCCAAAGATTGAACTCATACCCAAGGTCACATAGAAATATTGAACTCACCATTGGAGTGAATCTGTTTAAAGATTGCATACAGTGGTAGGATTAAGCAACATTATAAAAATCATACAATGGACAAATTGTAATTATTGCAAAATTACCATTTCAAGAATGTGACCAGATCATGAAGACTACGCCAAGTGAAATAAAAGAATGATATAGTGGACACACAATGGATGTGATAGAGCACACATGAAAGATCTAATTCAACTAATATAATAATGATAAATCCATGCATGTGAGGCAACAAATGCAGGTCGATGTGTCAATCATACCACACAAGTATGGTGTTATCAAAATATTTAAAGGTTGTGTGCATGTAATATGAGCAATAAAGGACGTGATAAACGGTGCATTGGAGAACCGTCTAAGGAACAATATACCACAAATTTGCGCATTGAATATCATAATATGGTGTTGGTATCACCCTACAAAGAATGGTACAAAACATTACGGTAAAGGAAGACACATTTTTGAAAGGCGAATCTAAGTTCAAATCTTTTACAACATCTTGCAATATTGACTCACTAGCACTAAAGCCCCATTACTTATAAATTTGAGTGTGGAAACCATACAATTGTAGGCTTAATACTATGTATCTCATAGTTACAACATTTGCAACATTACAAGGAGCCAAATTATAATGTTTGAAAAAGCAATGCAATGGCAAACCAAAAGGTGTAATTACTAATAATAATAGTATAGTTGTTCACTATTGAATAAAGTATTGGTCTCATTTTTGGGAAATATACAATGCATCCAAATATGCAATGTGATAATGAAGAAGGTGCTAAAGGAAACCCAAGGATGTGCATGAATTGATGGCTAGACAGAGGTCATCAACAGGATGATTGTACACATTCTACACATGTACAACTCAAAGCATTCATGCACATGGGATGAGAGCCTCGCCTATGTCCAGCACATCTATAACTGGGCTCTCCATAGCTCAACTAGCCACAACCCTTTTCAGGTGGGCTTGGGATTCCAACCACTATATCCCATTGATGCAGTGGCCATACCATTTGCAACTACTCAAGTAGATTCGGCTCATGTCTAGTTCGAAGCTAACAAGGAAAACAACTTCATTGAGCACATTCAGCACATCTGCCAATAGGTCCATGACATATTGGACAAAGCTAAATCTAAGTATAAGTAGAGGCATGATCAACATTGGGTGCCAAGCAAGTTCTAGGTGGGCGACAAAGTTTGGCTACATTTGCAGAAGGAGTGCCTCATTGGGGCCAACCACAGGCTTCTCCCACTCTGATATGCACCATAAACCATCACTAAGGTAGTAGGGGACAATGCCTTCAAGCTCAGTATTCCACCATTCTTTGGTTTGCACCCAATGTTCAATGTAGACCACCTTTGGCCCTACTTTCCACCATCGTTAGACACATCCAACATTGTAGAAAAACTCACACCGACAGAGTTAAACTGAGACTGCATGGAACAAGCCTAAACTGTTCAGATCATGGACACACAGATCAAGAACACCCAACAAAGGATCCAACTATATCAAGTTGTCAAAGCAGGCCAACTCCTTCACCAGGACAAGTCGCTCACTAGGGACCAAGTTCAGCAGAAGTTTCCTCATCTCATGTAGGAACAGAATGCAATGGGGACCATTTCTTCCTAAGGAGGGAGGAATGATCCAAGTGGATATTGGTGGCCACCCGCCTATTCCACTTGGACCCCCACCATTGTTTCTTTGATTTTTTCAGTTTCCTTAATTGTAGGACAGTTTACTATTTTTGGCAGTTTTTCGAGTCCTGAACTTCCAGAGCTATTTTGAGGCCCTAAACGATGTTTTTTGGGAAAACCATTGGTGATGAAGATGAGTTTTCAACTTGATATTCGTTATCATTTGCTGTAGTTGTCAGATAGATCTTTCTAACGAGGTATCGTGTGCGTCAAACGAAGATCATATGCCAAAGTTACGACCCCAAAAGTTGATGTACCAACTTACACCAATGAGGCCCATAGTTTGACGTTTTATCTCCTAGGGTTAGGTTTTTGGATGTTTAGAGTTTTCCATTGTTTCTCAATAATAAATAGGCCTTCAAACCTCATTGTAACACAGTCCAGAGGCATGTAGCCGCCACATCTCTTCTAAGAGATAAGCTACCATCACTTGAGCTAGTTTATTTCCATTCTGTATGTAAGCATATTTCAGTTCTTTGACAGTAATGAAATTAAGTTTCATTTCCAATTCATCTCTATGTGTATGGTTATATATGTAATTTGTTGCATTCCTATTTAAATTTGGATTATTAAATGACATAAAGATACTCATCTCGTAGCTTCTATTATGCCATGTTCCCCACCAATTCTAAATGATACACTATGAAGTCGTGTCGAGAAACAAATAACTAAGCATGATGTGGGTACTATACGTTACCTAACACCTCAAGCATTGTACTGCCACATATCATCTATTTTGGCCATATCAAAATGCATAAATCATGTATTGCAACTACCATGTTTCCTTATTTTGGAGTGATATGTCATCACTCTGCACATTATGCTTTCCATAATGGCTATTGCTAACTTAGGTTAATTAAAAAGTGTAAACCATCAATTTTCACGTTAGTTGACACACATATTTTACTTGCCACAGTGGCTACTATTAACTCAAGTTAATTAAAATGTGTAAACGTCAATTTTAATGTTAATTGACACATATTTTACTGTTTTGTGGCAAAATATGTTTTGTTTAATTGATTGTGTAGAGTTTTGTTTTATTTGAAATGTAACAAGCCTATCTATATTACTTTTTTTTCTTTTTTCTAATAATGTGTTGACAGTGTTGGACCCACCAACATGTTAGGGGATCTCCTAGGTAGGAAGTCCCAACTAGACCTCAGACCATTTGGAGTAGGAGTCTCAACAGTGGGTAGTACAGTATCACCTTGACTGCGGTTGCATGCAGAGATAAGTATAATTTCCTTGTTGGTAGCAAGGGTGTGACCTTGCAACAAGTCAAGGAAGGTGCATGAAAGGCTATAACACATAGAAGGGCGAGTGAGTGCGCCCCTTAGAAACTTGTGATAACACGCGGCTTGAAGGGGAACACACGAGTAGAAAGAGATCACGAGATGGAAATCAAGATAGACAATGATCCAAAGTGATGGATTATACCAACAACATACTTAGATAAGATTCATGCAAACACATACATAATATTCCATACATACATGTGTAAATTACAGCTACATACATCATTAAAGTAACCAAGATAGTCGAACTACAATAACAATATATGCATGAAACATGTTGGCTCTGTTATATTAAAAGAATGAAAGATCCAATCATACATACAACCATGACTTCCACTAGCCCCAATAGCGAAACATTACAGTCACTATCGCTTGCTCCTCCAAAGAGATGTACTTGCTTTGCACTGTGGAGAAGCCAAGGCTCATTACAATAGACTCCAAGATTTCTCTAAATTATACCTATAGGAACCTTGGCTCCCAAAAGTTTGTACAATGAGTTATGAGGTTCTATAAATAGAAAAGGGTGGGGTGACCCTTGACATTCCCCTTTATGACTCTTCAACTGCCCTCGTGACTCTTCAACTTACACATGACTGTTACATTCTACTATTGAGACTTGGTATTTCACTTTTACAACATGTTTACATCAAAATCTATATATATACCCATGTGAGACCAAAATGGGCTTGAGTAAGCCATGAAAGACATCACTAAGACTCGGACAATTGTGAGAAGACTAACTCTTCAATATCCTCTCCATGATCGATGGTGACGAACTAATATCAAGCTTCGTAGTCTGTTATGGTGTCCGCGTCCTCTATGGTGACATCCTTTTGGAATTGAACTCACGCCTCCATTGCATCGGGGTACATTGATTTGACACCTCTGTCCAACTCGTTGAATAGTATGTGCATCATAGCCTTGAGTGCAGCTGGACCAGCAACATACTGTTGCACAGTCTCTGCACTCATCTGCAAGTCTGCGCTGGTGGCTATGTGCATCAACTAATTGATGTACATGTCCAGCTCCAGTTAGACTTGTCTCTTTTCCTTCATCTCGGTGAGTGTGCCAATGGATGGGATCCCATGCATGTGCACAATGACATCCATGCTCCTGAACACTCATGCATGTGAAGCTTGCAAGCTGGTGATGAGATGCGGGAGTTCCTCATAGGTCTCGATCTGACTCCAGATGTGTGCCATCAACTCTACCGCCTTTGGATGCATCATCTTTGGAAAGTGCAATGGGGATCATTTGTAACTCATTGTCCATATTTTCATGTGATTGAAAATAGTGTGTACATCTGACAAGATGTGTGCTCTCCTAGCACAACGTTTCTACCAACCGTTAAGATGGAAAACTAGCTTATGCATGGTGAGGAACCTGAAGTACAACTTCCGCATGGCTTTCTTGAGAGATGATACTTCATCAAGTATCACTTCCCTCAACTCTTCTATGGCAAATGTTGTAACTTGTTCTTCTCCCTACTTGACCACTTGTAGATCCTTAGCCATGCACTCGTTCTCAGCTATCAAGAATTTAACACTCGAGCTGGTGGCTTTGGCATATGCCTTGGTAGCATCGGCCAATGTAGCAAGATGTCTGTGCACATCGTACACGATCACTTGCTCTTCAAATTGCATAGGAGATACATGAACATCCAGAGTGGGCACTTTGCATGACTGCACAACTCTGTGTTGTGACTTGTCGAAAGATATGCTGTAAACATCCGCTTCCTCAAGGATTTCACTGTCTCCTTGATTGGTTGGCACTTGCTCTACTTCTGGATCTAGTGAAGCTGGTGGGGTGACCTCTTGGTGCTAAAGCATGAGGTCAGTGTCCTAATCTAACTCAATTTGAACCATATTGTGTCCATCTGCTACAACATCTATTCAATCTTTTGAGAAAAGTCCTACTCCTCTAACTTCTCACCTTGTTTTCCATGTGCTAGCAGTTCAGATGAATCAATAACCTGTATAGGCGTAGTTTCATCAATGTGTGCATGCTTCACCTCCTATTGTTCCTAAACCTGTTGAGCTTCCTTCTCTCTTCTGCGTAGCTCTCGTTCTTCCCTGACTTGCTGCTTCAACTCCTACAACTCCTTTTTTGCATCTTCCAGCTTCTGCTGCTCCCTTTTCCTTTGTGTGATCCTCTTGTCGCCTCTTTGCCTCAATATCCAAAGCTTATTTAAGCACAAGTGGATTTTCTATGAATTTGCAGCTTTTCTCCACCTATTTGATGTCTGCAACCTTCCTCTTGCCTTTGTCAAGTGCAGGTTTGCTGCCTTATGCTAATAATGATGATGCTGCTCTTTGATACATTGTTGCCTTCTGCACTGCTAACCATTCTACATCCAAGTTGACCGATTCATTAGCCTTGAGAAGTGATAGCAGTATCTCCATGGGTCTTCCTCAGGCCAATGACACATCCCGTGGATCCAAGGATGATACACTCTTGAATTCCTCCATCTCGGCCTCAACATGTTTGAGATTATGGATCTCATACTACCTGATCTGCAAAGGAAGAGTGGGCCAAGGTGCCTTCCTCTTCCTATGAAGTCTCACTGACAACCATGTCGAGATGTGATATGAAACCTATTGCATGACCAGCTTATCCATGGAAAACTTTGATAAACACACGAGGAACCTTCTCTGCGTTGTACATTCAGATGAAGGTGCCAAGGGGTGAGCCGTACTAATCTGCTATGTAAATCAATGCCTCCATATTTTCCTGCAACATGCAAGGCGGTTCTTGCTCAAAGATCATTGTATACATCAGGGTGACAAAGTGGTTTGATAGTTGTATTATAACTCCATAGAAGCTACATCCAGAGAATAATCCTGCAATAAGTGTGCACAAAGGTTTCTGAGGGTGTTTATGCCCAACCCAAACTTGGGAACTATTGACGGGCACAGACTGCATCAAGTATGTAAGTAGACATGAAAACCTTTTCCTGCTAACCCTTGGGAGGATGTCAGGCTTCTGTTACTTGTTCCTTCAACCTGAGATCTAACATGTTGAACCAGTTAAAAGGTCTTCCTTTGTTCACTAGCTGATCCAACACAATCACCCAACTCTGCGGGAATGTTTATGTACTCTCTTGGATGTATAAGCGGCATGCAAAGATGACCAGGAGCTAATATTCCTTCCACAGTATCCTTGTCTTGTACGCTTGTTTGTGAGTTGTCCTGAACTTAGATGGATTTTTCACACAACTCTATAAGATGTCTCTTGAGTTTGCACTACTGTTGGGTCTGGTGAAGGG
Organism: Pinus taeda; assembly: GCA_000404065.3. Taxonomy (NCBI): domain Eukaryota; kingdom Viridiplantae; phylum Streptophyta; class Pinopsida; order Pinales; family Pinaceae; genus Pinus; species Pinus taeda. The sequence goes on from APFE030390276.1 coordinate 41,136, forward strand.
TGTATCCATCGTGATCATTGGCTGTGGAAAGTGATATCGCCTAAAACTCCTTTTACCTGAAGGTAGAAAGTTTTCTTCTACTGACACTGCTCAACACCATTGTCTTTGTATTAGTATGCGAGACAATCTAGTGGATCATGTCCGCACATGGAAACGTAGGATACCTGCATGCAATTCGTTACAAGCCAGACTTGAGTATGTTTACATAGACTCTGCGATACTCCAAATTCTCCTCAAATCTTCCTAAAAAGGTTTCATTGATGTCCTTCCATTTCATCTTGATCTCCTTGTGTATGAAAAACTTAGTGTCTTCAAAGATGGGCAAGCTCATAGACACTTTTTCGACTGCATCTCTAGTTGCAATGTCAATGGTGTTCTTTGACCCAACTCTCTTGGAAGCCATTATACCTATATTGCTGAGAGACAAATGAACACCTGTGATACTTGGAGAGAGAGAAAAACTCATGGAAAACAATCTTTCAGTTGTAAACCAAAAGCAACTTGAGGAATGATATGCAACACCCCTAGTGACTGACTGGAAGGTTTGCACAATTTTCACCGAGAGACTGGGAGACTGACTTTGAGAACTACCAGTCTAGACTAGCAGTGAGGTGAATGAAAACTGAAACTGTGTAGAGCATAGTCCATCTTGGCCTGTTGAGGACTGAAACTGTGCATTGCGTAGTTTTAGTCAGCTTGACTACAACCCGATCAAACTGCATCTGCGCAATTCCGGGGGCCAACGGGGCACTTCCTCTCAGAATTGCATAGAGAAAGCCTAGGAGGCTAGTGTTGGGCAAGCTTTGTGCAATTCCTGGGAGGATGGCAGAGCCTTCACTCTCATAAATGTGCAGTGCAAGCTGAGGAAGGCAAGGTCCAGGCCAAGGCATCCTAGACCCGCCGACAGGCGACTGAAAACATGTAAAGGCTGAATGCATGTCTAAAGTTGAGTGCGAACAAGAGTGAATGATCATGCATGAAAACAGTGAGTGTAGGATTCATTAAATGGGAAGAGAAGTAAGTGTGTGGAGCGAGACACTGCAACAACGACCGCCAGTGAAAAAACAATGTCATACATGCAACAGTAGTGAGATGTAATGGAAAACTTAAAACAATGCTTCTACAAACTAACATGCATTAAAATGAAGAAAAAAACACTCACACAAACTGAAATACAAAAAGCAACAGAAAAGAAACAAAATACATGAAAACTGGACTTACCCAAAAAAAGTTGAGTTGAGTGTATTGCATGCTCCTAGATGCAATGTGGGATGCCAGAGCTCCAAGATCGAAATGAAGAATGAGCTCTAAAGTGTTGAAAAAATAAGTTCGAGGCTTATGACACACATGCCACAAATCTAGGAAAAAGTGACACTTGGCGGGAGGTTTCCAAAATGACTTTTGCATGTAACCCTAGCTGCTAAAAATGGATCCCTAAAATCTAGGGATGATTTTTTTTCTTTTTGCTTTTTTTCTTTTTTGCTTTTTTTTTTTTTGCATCCCATGCATGCAAATCAAGATTTCTCAGTCCTAGAGGGAATCAGTCAACTTGGGAGTACATACAATTGGCTGCAATCCTTAGAGTGACTTCTGTGTAGTTTCTAGGTGAGTGGCTCTAGTTGCCCCTCAAGCTTTGCACAATTTCTGGACTGAAGCCAAGGCTGTGAGCCAGATCTGTGCAAATTTTGAGATCGAGCCGAGTGATGGGTTGCTCTGCTCAATTTTCAGAGGGAAGGTTTCTTGCTTGCTTTGAGCATTTCTGGAGAGTAGCAGGCTGCCTTGAAGTTCTGCACAATTCTTGAGAAGAAGGCTAGTTCCCCTCTAGATCTGCGCAATTTCCCAAGTGAGCACAGCAACCAGAAAATGACCAAGTTTTGGGATGTCAGCTTGCGGGCGGAAGGAAAACAAGCTAGCAAACACAAGTTGATAAGCCATTGAAACTCAACTGAAGCATATGTACCTAGATAGTGCAAGACATGCTGCTAAGGATGGTTGGTAGGGAGGCTCCAAATGGAAGCTAAGGCAATATTTTGGAGGGTGGTTGTAGCTGCTACAACATAATGTTAATATTTTTTTATGTTTTGAATTATCAATTCTTTTTTTGTATCATTATAATATACAAGAAAAGAAAAGCTAAAATAATGTGTAAAATAATATGTTATTAAAAAAATCAATTGATATGAATAAACGAACTAATGTAGTCATAGAAATATCAGTTCAGAGAATTGTTTATATATATAATTGCATAAATTTATATATTAATTTCAAATAAAAAAATAGTATTATCATCATTGTTTTGTTGATTTTTGAAAATCTTTCGAAAAAGTTCCTCGAGATAAGCTATGGTAAAGACTCGAATAGATAATGATTTCTCTCGATTTTAGGATTGTTGTGATTTGGCTATACGAGAATGTTGTCACTAAGCTTAAGACCACCAAGGGTTGGTCTAAAGAAATTAAATGCAATGTCAGCATTATGAAAAGGTGCCCCCCTATCCCATACCCTTTTTAGCATTTACATTGATAAGCTAGAAGAGTGTTTGGAAGCTACAAGATGCAATGGCCCCAAGCTTGCTAGTATGGTCATTACTCTTCTCCTTTATGTTGATGATATTTTCCTCCTAGCCAAAAGCCATCATGATCTTGACAAGAAACATAAAATCTTCCATGATCATTGCTCCAGGATGGGTATGACAATTAATACAAATAAGACTAAAGTCATGATAATTAAATCCAAAAAGATTCAATCATGATAATTTCATTTATGATAGAAATTACTTGGATTAGTTTTCTCCATACAAATATTTAGGTATTGACATTAATAATCAACTCAACGGGAATTATAACATTAAGAAAAAGATTATTGGAGGATGGAAAACTTATTATGAGCTTGAAAACAATTGTAAGTCGATTGACCTTTAGGTTTGGAGTAAAAAATAACTCCTCTTTGAGACTATTGTCAGCTCTATTATTTTATATGGTTGTGAGGTTTGGGGTTGTAGTATATCTAGAGAATCATGAAGGAAGATTGAATTAAGAAATTTATAACCTACAACCTTAAGATTAAAGGAAATACTCCCTATCCTATCCTCTTGACTGAAGTTGGCCTTTCCCCCATTGAAAACATGGTTATGTTTAGGTATCTGTTGTATAATAAGAAGTTTTACAACATGGAAGCCAAGAAGTTCCCCAAAATTTCTTCTAAATGTAGTCAAAACCCCAACCTCTAGCTCCAGTGAGATTGGCACAAGGATGTCCAGGCTTGGCTTCTTCATTTTCTGATAAAGGATGACATCATCTTGGAGAATAAGGATAATATTAAAAATACTATTACTTCCAAATTTAAGGATAAGTTGTGGGATGGTAAGGAGATAGAGTGGAAAAGGAAGTTGATATATTATAAGGAGATAATAAACCCCTCTCTCAATAACTAGAATTATGTTTTCCTTGGCCAATTGTAATAAGAAAATGAACATTGTGAAGATAAGAAACAATTCTCTTGTGATTCAAATTGAAACTAGGTGTTGTTCTATTCCCATAACGCTTTGGGATGAACAAATTTGTCATCTTTCTTATACTAGGAGGGTTGAAGGTGAAAATCACTTTCTCTTGGATTACCGGGTTCTGTTATCACTTAGGTTGTCCCTAGCTCCTATTAGGGATATGGCCGAGGTAACCACAAACAAATATTTTGATTGCAGGTTCTAGCCCACCTGCAATCGGAGAGGGCTCTCTCCTTTAGATTCAACCTCAGTTGATCTGGATTCAACCTTAGTTGATGATTTTAGGCTAGCTTTCTGACTTTAAGGGAATGTTGACTGTGATTGGGAGGAAGGTAGGATTCTCGAGTAAAGAGGCACAGTAAGGTGTTATAAGTTTTGAACCATTGGGCATGGAGTCACAGATTGAGGCGTGCGAGAGTTTTCTTGGTCACAAGGGGATACGGAGCGGGATAGCCACGCAGGATACAACATTCAAGCTGCTGAAAGTACGGATTGAACATCAGGGATGAAAGGCAAAAGAGAATCATTTCATCATGCTGACAGAGGGGAGAAATGGATGAGTGGGATCCCGGAGTAGTTAAGAATTCCAAAGACATGCACCCATATACGAACGAAACAGGGTAAACTAGAGCAGATAAGAATTCTAGCTCATGACCGTTTCAGAAGAAAACATCGAAAAGTGCAGAAATTGAACTTAAGGTGTACTTAAACAAATCTTAAGCTATTCTTTTTTCCTGCAACTTAGAATGGCGTGAAGATGATAAAACATAAAATAAACAGGGAGGAAGAACACTTATTGGATCATGTAGAGACACAGGAATTCTGTAATCATTCCTTGGCCCAGAGAAAACAACAAGTTGTTTCGCAATCCATGCCTTCAGCAATCTTTGATTATGAGAAATATGACAGTTACAGTGCGAGTCTTTACTCAGAGAAAATTGCTGGAAAGAAACTGACCAACAACTACTACTACCAACCAATCAACCCTTTGCAATATCGCTTCGGGTGGTATTTATAAACAAAATATCAGGAAGACATCATTACAAATGACCGTGACAGGTCTGCTTAGAAATCTTCAAAAGAATCTAAATGCTGCTGGAAATAAATGCAAGTAAATATTTTTTGGCTGCGCTGGGGGCAGCTGAATTGGAACAGGTGACGAGGTGGCCCTTGGGGACCAGATGCGTTGCTGCTGAAGTGAATGTGCTTTGGGGCTGCAGTTCGGCCTTGGTGCGAATTGAATGTGCAATTATTATGATTTGAGAGCTTTAAGTGACTTTGCTCTCTTCCTATGTATCCGCTGAAAGATATTCAATTTCTCTTGCTTTGGGCCGCTGCTCAAGATATTCTTTGATACACTTTTCCGCTACATTGATGATTTCCGCCGTCGACTGATACTCTTTGACACGCTTGAAGCCTGCTGATTTGATCTGATACACTTTCAACTCTGTGAATAATCTGCTGCTATCTTTAAACCGGATCCTTTGGCATGTTTGGGCGATTTCGGGCTTTTTCGGCGCGCAGTGGGCTCGGCAATCCGAAGATTCCCTGAAGATTCCTCGAAATGGCCTATTTCCCGTAGCGATGCACGACGAAAATTGCCTCTGTTTCTTGATCTGGAGCTCCGAAGTGTGACTTTTCTTCTTGCACGAAGCTTTTTCGGCTTTTCTGGCTGCTGATGTAAGCACTGCGTCGACTGTATGGCGGATGACGTCATCAGTGGGTCCCTGGTATAGTGTGACATTGTGGGGTACTGGTGGACTGTGGTAAAGAGACTCTGATGCGATATAGCGATATCGCGTCGGCGGGAAAAGAGGGGGATCATTAGGTTGGGCTTGTGGTGCTTGCGATTGCCGATATGCGATATCGCGATTGCCGATGATATTGCATCAGGGAAGACGGAGGGGTGAACAAACTGGACACTTCGGCGCTTGCGATCGCCGATTTCGCAATGTCGCATTGGCGGGGAACGGGTGGGCAAGGTTTTGCGTGAAAGTGAGACGGCAAGGTTGCGATGCAAAAACGACTTTGAAGGGGAAAAGGTAAGTAAGTGGGTGCAAAGGGCCTTTGAAGTTTTGGAAGGGGTCCGACTACTTCGGGGGAGTTTTATACTTAGGAAGGAGTCCAAAGTATGTGGAAGGTGGTTTCGGAGGTTGGGTTCTTTCTTAGTTTCTGATAAACTAAGCAATTCCCGAGGCATGCTATGGTTATTTTTCAACCAGGGGGAGGGAATATTACATAGGGGAATTTACTTAATATTAATACGGGGACGGGAAACATAGGGAGCTATATAATAATGTTAGGGGTTAATGTGGAGATGATAAGAAAGCGTTAAGTTTGGGGGAACTTAGGTTGTTGCAGGGGGTAGGACCATACTTCGGGAGAAGATATGGAATAAATTTGAGCAAAGCAGATCTTTACTCAACTAGAGTGATGATGATGATGAACTAAAGAGGAGTCAAGTAGATCTTGACCTCTTTTTGGGGATGTTAGTTAATGATTGGGGGAAAGCAACGAAGGGGAGTTAGTTATACCTTATTTGAGCCTTTTGCTTACAAACCTTTGCCGATTGTGTTCTGCATGATAGGATACCTGCAAACTTGGAACTCGTCAGCAATTCAACAGCCTCAGAACTACCTACCCAGCCTACTTCCTAGCATTTTTTCTTCTTTTGCTTGGGGGTGCATTTAGACCTGCAAACCCATCATACATTTTTCTTTTGATGTTTCCTATCTACATACTACCCTTATTTCTTCCAGAGCCCAGATTAAACTGTTGGACTCTTCTGTTTCTCTACCTATCTAAGAGTCTGCCAAGATTAAACTTTGACAGACTTACAAACGCTATATCTAAACATGAATTTAATAAAGGGAGGACCAAGATTAAACTATTTGGACCTCCCTTTAACTGAAAGTAGCGATACCAGGAAAACTTTTACAAAATTTGAAGGCAATTGAATGAATCTTGAAAAAGCCTTCTTCATTTGGAGACTGTTTGAGCAAATATGGATCATTGCGGCAAGCAAAGTACGACATATTTGGCCTGTGAAATGCCAATCATGAAAAATGAGTACCTGCAGCAGCAGGAGTTAACAGGTTCTTACTGACATTTATTCCCATTTCTAAAACATTTGTCACACTACCAACCTTCTCGACTTGTTAAGCAAAACTATTGTGATTTAGGAACGTTTATTCCCCTTCTTTTTTATTATAGAAATAAAATATTAAAGATTATGAATTAATCTCTTACTTTCTTAAGATCCAACAACCACATTGGTTTTGTAGAAGTTAATCATCATCATCTTCTCTCTCTCTCTCTTCTTATATATATATATATATATATAAAATTAATTAATAAATTTAAAAAATATAATATTTAATAAAAATATTATTTTAATAGGAAATAAAATATATTACTAGATTTAAAAATAATAAATTTAATGTGAATTTATGAAATTATCTACGAAAAATAAAAATTAAGATTTTTTTATAGGATTAACATTTTTTTCATAATATAATATATTTAAAAATATTTTTTTTTTTTAATAAGAATCAAATATTATTATTGGAATTTAAGAAAATAAAACAATTATATTTAATAATAAATTTAATGTGAATTATGAAATCATCTATACAAATAGGATAATGTTTTATAGCTTAACATTTTTTCATAAATTAAATTAAAAGTATTATGAATGAAGCAGAAAACACTACATGACATTTAAAATACCATTCAATCTACAATTCATTATTTAATTTTATATCGATAACAATAATAATCTCATATAATGTGCGAAAGGGGAGTGATATATGTCGATGAGGGAGCGCGACCACGCAACCAAAATTAGAGTTTCCCATGAAGTACCATCCCTAAATCCCAAAGGTCAGTAAAAGAGATCCCACAGGACTAGGGTCCATGGTTAACATTCAAAATAGGTCTAGGGGACAAGAGCATAGACCTAGCCCACACTTTCCACTGAATCCCCCCATTAATCCATGCCCAAAAGTTTCCATAATAAGTAAACTACAATACCCACTTACCAAATGAAAAGGTGTACCTTTAGGTTTGGGAGGACCACCTTCAAACATATGATCATGACAGATGGGTGAGGGACCACATGGTTTCCTTAGGTGACAGAGGAGTGGCACAATGAGTTAGTTGGTGGCTGCAAGGGGTTGTTGGCTTTCGACTGAGGGCCATATTCTACGCAAAAAAATTCTAGGGATGTCACACACAAAATGGTGGGTAACAAGACCCATGTCCTTCATCTCAAATTCCCTTGCAAGGTCCTCCTTATGATCGCTAATCAACTACTCATCATTTATTAATATTAAATCATAAACATATAAAACAATGATAAGCAATTACCTTCAACCGAAATATGATAAAGGTTTGCATCTGCTTCACTTTTGGTGAAGCCCAAACCAGTGAGATAATTGTCGATCATGGTGTACCAACATCAAGGTGCCTATTTGAGACCATACAATGCTCACTTGAGTCTGCACACATGAGGCTCCTAATCAAATGTTTCAAAACCTTCTAGTCTCAATGTACAACTCCTCCTCAATAACACCATTGATAAATGTTGCTTTTACATCCATTTGGTGGATCTTCCACCCCATCTGCGTAGCCAGTGCAAAAAATGATCTAATGGATGAATACCTTGCTATGGGAGAAAATGTTTCCTCATAGTTAATTCCCTCAACTTGAGAGAATCCTTTGGTCACAAATTTGGCCTTATACTTCACTATGCTTCCTTCTACTGCATGCTTCAACTTGAATATCCATCTTGAACCCACAACTAATTTATCTGCTTGTCTTGGGACCACTTCCCAAAAAATGTTCTTTAAAATGGATTCATATTCTTCTACCATTGCATAAAGCCAAACAAGTTTCTCAATGGCTTCCTTGAAAGAGGATGGCTCAGTTACAATCTCAGTCATTAGAGACATGTAGCAAATCTACCTCTAAGGTGACCTCATTTTCCTGTCCAAATTTGGATGAGCTCCCACATTCTCCCTCGCATCCTACGCCAATCTATCAAATTCCCTAGTTCTTTTCCTTTCTTCTCTAGATTGTTTTTCTTGAGTGGATGTCTCCACTCTCTGCTCCTCTATTGTTGGTTGCTTCAAAAGTTCCTGAGGCTGATCCTTTGGAGCTAAAAGTTCCCCTTCTTGCGGGATCTGAAACTACCTCTTAAAAGAGCATTACATCACTTTCTCCTCATCAAACTTTACATCCCTTTGCACAAATATCACTCTGAAGGAAGGTAAGTACACCTAGAAGTTGCGTGGATTTTTGTTCTAACACACAAAAACTCCCAACTCTGTTGTTGGCTCAAGCTTCTTCCTTGAATTGTTGGAGACCTTGTAGTAAATAGAGACTCCAAAAATCTTGAAGTGAGACACATCTGAATTTCTCCCGGATAAAGCCTCCTCTGGTGTAATCATACGAAGAATCTGATGGTGACTTTGGTTCTTCAAGTAGACTGTTGTGTTACATGTCTATGCACAAAAATGCAATGGTAGGCCTTAGTCATGTAGCATAATTCTCTTTTCTCCAATAATGCTATGGTTCTTTCTCTGAACTGCCCCATTTTTCTGTGGGTTTTGGGGTGTTGTCAGCGCTCTTTCAATGCCTTATTTTACATAGAAATCTTTGAATTCATTCGAAACATACTCACCTCCATTGTCGCTCCTGAGAGCCTTCACCTTCTTGTCGTTCTCTTTCTCAACTAGTGCCTTGAATTCTACAAACTTTGAGAATGCCTCATCCTTCTTTTGCATGAAAAATATCCAACACTTGCTTGAGAAATCATCATTAAAAATAACAAAATATTTATGTCTGGTAATGGAGGCTGTCGAGAAAGGTCCACAAACATCAGAGCAAACGCTTTCCAAGACTGCATGTGCTTTGTTTTCTTGATCATGGAATGTGGATTTTACATACTTCCCCAAGGTATAGCCTTTGCAGAAATCCTACTGCTCAAATGCTCCTTTAGGGAGGTCAGTGGTTATTTGCTACATAATCTTTAAGGCATCGTGATGCAAATGGCCCAATCTCTTGTGCCAAAGTTCACCGACTTCACGAATTTGCACTTTCTCTACCTTACTTCTTAATGCAACACAATCTTCCACATCAAGTGTATACATGTTCTTCACATGAACTTCGATCTTCTTCACCTATCCAGTGGCTATGTGTCTCAGGTATGCTTTCCCTTTGCTAAAGATCACATCATAACCACAATCTTCCAAAACTATTAAGACTATGAGATTCCTTTTTAGGCCTGGAACAACCATGATATATTTGAGGTGAAGAGGGGATTCCTACTAATGTTAATATACCAATACCAATAGCATTGTGCCTTTAGTAGTCCTCAAGATTAATATGCATATGGAGATCTTTCTCCTCTAGGTCACTGAAAAACTCTCTACACCATGTCATGTGGAACAAGACACTAGATTCCAAGTACCACACACTCCCCATCACAGTGCTATTCATGCATATGATAAGGGTGAAGTCAACCTCAAACTATGAGGCCAAAGCTTCAACTACTAGTCCTGTTGAGTTCTTCTTGCTATACTTTTTGTGTGGACACTTCATAGCATAGTGCCCAAATTCATGAAAATTGAAGCATTTTATTTTGGACAAGTATTTCTTCTTGCCCCCTTGGTTAGATTTTTGTTTGGTTTTAGATTTCTTCCCTTTTCCCTTCTTTCCCTTTCCAACCAATGCAAAAGTTTCTTCATCCTCACCCTTTGATGAACTTCCATCTTTGGTATTTTTCCTAATCTCTTCTTATACCAAATCGGACCACAAGTGTTCCTAATTCAGTAATTTGTCCCTCCTATTCACCAACTCCTCGTAGTTATGCCATCTTTTGGGAAGTCCTAGAAGAGCTAGGCTCACCAGGTCATCTTTTGAAACATTCACACCAACCCCACCAAGCTTGTCCCTAATTTCTATAAATATGGTGAGATACTGGGGAATAGTATCATTCTTTTGGATCTTGATGTTTCGAAGTTTGTCTTTGAGGTCTAGTTTTCTATGATCACTATTATTCTCGAACATCTCTGTCAGTGCCTTCCACATTGCGAAAGGAGTTTCTCTCCCATGGATATTTGAGACAATGTAGCCTCACACTCCCTACAAGATTATTCTCCTCGCCTTAGCTACATATTTCTTCCATTGGGCTAGGTTTTGGGCTTCTGATTCGGCCGATTTTGCAACATCTGTCTTGATGTATTCTACCAAGCCATTGTCATCAAGCACTGCCTCCATGCGATCCTTCCATGCAATGAAATTAAAGTTTCCTTCTAAGGCATACTCTAGTCTCAGTCCATTGAAGTCCATTCTCCCAACTTTGAAGAGATCATGCTACATTACAGCTGAAAATTTGAACCTCTTGAGAAACAACTTTGAAATTCTTGTGCTAATGTGAATCCTGCTCTGATACCATGTAGAAATTTGGTGATATAATTGCAACTTCTTGAGAAATTTTAATCTAAATCAAGAGATGAAATTCTACTCTATTGCTCTGTGGAATTCAATTCACAATTTAGAACAACAATCACAAACATTAATAAATAACACACATGCACAATATTTTTATTTTGGAGGAACCCAATTGGGAAAAGCCCCTTAAGTCACTTTTTATTAATCAAATGAATAGAGATTTATTACAATTGCTAGCTCTATCTAATCTCAAACTGCAAGCGAATAACCTATCTCTATGCTTAAAGAGAAGCTTTGATCTAGACAGTCAATTTCTACCTCTGCTTGAGCCTCTATTTCCTTGCACAAATCCTAGAAAATTAACTCCTACTTTTTAGTAATTTTCCTCCAATTGATTGTGCAATTCCCAAGGTTTGATCATCTAACTCCACACAACACATGTACACTCAAACTAGTTTACAGTTGTTGGTTACACTGCCTTGGAATCTCCACCATAGATGGGAACTCAAATTCTCTTCATGCACTAGTTATTTTAGGCTGATTGATCAGTTAACTGGTTGATCGCTGAGTTAGAATTTTGTCCCACTGCACAACTGACCTTCCACTGGTTCCTCCAACTGTTAGAACTAGTTTAACTGAACTCAACTGGATAAAAATAAATTTGATTACTAAAATTTAGCAATCACACATGCTTAACTAAGCTTCAAGCCCTCTAACTTGAATTTACTGAGCTAATTGAGTGGCAAGAGCCATGTCACACAAGTTAACTCCCTCCAAGTTGTTTGTTGATGTGGAAATTCGAATTTTGTCAATTTGACTAAGGCAAATTCAAATTGAGACTTTCTTGCTACACTATTCAACATTTACTACATCTCATGTGATTCTTTGTAAATAAATGGTGTACCAGATAGAGAATCTGATGATTAGCAAGTGTAGTCCTCATAATTTTAAAATTTTGCTTTATAAGAAGGCAAAGCCTTCTTCTCAGGAAATTGTAATCCTTTTTAGCATATCCTTTTTCCTTTAACTAGTTCCACATAATGAAAGTAAATTAAATATCTTATGCAACTACATATTGATTTTGGCATCATCCTTTTAGTTGAATGATTTTTTATGTATATATGGATCGCTTGTGATAGATAACACTTTTTGAACATTGGTTTCCATCGAGTGCTTAATTGTTGACGAAAGAATTTAGGATTTAATTAAGTATTTTCAAGTAGATTTTAAGACAGTGTTCCTGAGGTGACCACCTTTATTCCCTTGCTTCTGACATATTTTCTCATATGGGCTTTTGTTCTTTTATTTCTCTCTAAACTTTAACTTATATATATGAGCTAAGTAAACAAAAATATGAGATTAAAACTTTTACTTTAGACATACTTACATTTTTCTTGAAAAAAATTGGAGCTATTGTCACCCCATTCCATAATGTGTTACCTTTTATTATTGCTAGCTTTGAGTATTGGATAAGCTATAATCATGGTCACATACCTTTTTTCCTATTTCAGTACAGAGGTATCTCAGCTTCTTTGTCATCCTCATTCACAACAAGTTGATGACTAAGCAGATAAGATGGAGTACCTTAAATGTTCTTGCCATAAAGTGTACATCTATAAGCTACGAGTTTCTCACAATTCTCGATTGAACTTTTTATTTCATACCATTTTGTGTGTTGAAATTGAGCCTTTGGTGTCATAATGATTGTCGATTTATTTCTTGATGTAGGTTGTCCAATGCTTCTTCTTGTAGCATTGAAACAATAATACTTGGGCTTCATCTTCCATTTCAATTTCGGATTCTGAACAAGAGTGCACATTTCATTAGCTTGTGTTCTCTCATTTATTTTGACTTGAAGAGCATTTAAATGAGAAGCACCCGCTACAATTTCTTCTTACTACCAATTGTTGCTTTCAATACAACAGTAACATTAAAATGACTTTCATTGGATTGGTATTCTTTGTATCTTTTGTGTCTTTGAGCTTATTTAGCCTAGATCTTTCCGTGTCTTTGGCCTAAATGATGCAACAATGTGAGAACTATGCAACATGAATAAAAAAGAATCATTATCAAAATTTAATAAGGTTTCATTTGCATAAGCCATAAATACATTATCATTTCACCTTTACTCTGGTACAAATGTTTATGACTTTCCATTAAGGTCTGAAAATATGTCTAACACTTGACTCTTCGTTGAACAAATGTGATGGTTAATTCCATTTAAATGTGAAATGACCTCCAATATATGCATTAACCATAATAAATTTGATTACCTTTAATTACTGATGTTAATACTTAAAATACATGGATTAATTCTTTAATTGTAAGATTAACATTAATGTTGTGCCACGACAAGAAGTCACTTTCATTATATAACATAAGACATTTTTTTTTTGTTAATCCTTGAATTTAGCGCTCTATGATGAGTTGTTCTAGCTGCTAACATGGACAAATGATATAGAACACACAGTGACATGTGTTAATTGGAAAAGGACTAGCATTAATGATTATGTTAAATGACATAAAGATCCTCATCTCGCAGCTTCTATTAGGCCATGCTCCCAACCAATTCTAAATGATACACTATGAATTTGCATCAAGAAATGAATCACTAAGCCTAATGTGGGTACTATACTCCACCCGACACCTCAAGCTTTGTACTACCACACGTCACCTATTTTGGCCATATCAACATGCATAAATCACATATTGAAACTACCATGTTTCCTTATTTTGGAGCAATATGTCATCACTTTGCACACTATGCTTGCCACAATGGCTACTACTAACTCGGGTTAATTAAAAAGTGCAAACTATTAATTTTCACGTTAGTTGACACACATATTTTATTGTTTTGTGAGAGCGATTTGGAAAAATGACACATAAACTCAATCAACCTCCCACAACATGGATTAATGCATATTAAACAATTAATTAAGGCTAATCCTATGATTAATAAAATCTCCCATAGACGTAAAAGTTAGTTTTTTCGGCATTTATTGGGCAAATCAACATATGATTGAGACATTGTTTGAGCGCTTAATAGCATTTACCATAAAGCATTACATAATAATTACTAGTTGTAAACAAATGAAGAAGGTGTAGAGGGCACTGCAATCAATATTTGTCATAGTAGATTGTGGAAACAGGAGATGCACCATGTAAAATATCCATTTTCAAGTAAGGACAAAATGTAGACCCTACACTTACTCAATCATGCTAGCATACCAATAACTACCCAAAGAGGCAGGGACTATGTTGCTACGTAGTTATCCCACTTCTTTAATTGATTGTGTAGAGTTTTGTTTTATATGAAAATATGAAAGACCTATCTATATTACTTCTTGTTTCTTTTTTTTCTTTTTTCTAATAATTTTAATAATTTTTTATGTTTTGAATTATGATTTTTTTGTATTATTATAATAAAAAAGAAAAGAAAAACTAAAATAATGTGAAATAATATTTTATTAAAAAAATCAATTAATATGAATAAATGAACTATTTTAGTCATAGAAAATATTAGTTCAGAGAATTGTTTATATATTTGCAAAATTGCATAAAATTATATATTATTTTCAAAGTAAAATATAGTCTCATCATCATTGTTTTGTTGACTTTTGAAAAGTTTCAACAAAGTTCCTTGGGATAAGCTATGGTAAAGATTCGAATAGATAATGGTTCCCCTCAAGTTGAGGGCTATTGTGATTTGGCTAACGACAATGTTGTCTCTAAGCTTAAGACTGCCAAGAGTTGGTCTAAACAAATTAAATGTAATATCAACATTATGCAAGGGTGTCCCCTATCCCATACCCATGGCATTTACATTGATAAACTAGAAGAATTTTTGGAAGCTACAGAGTGCAATGTCCCCAAGCTTGTGAGTATGGTCATTACTCTTCTCCTTTATGTTGAGGATATCATCCTCCTAGCTAGAAGCCATCATGATCTCGATAAACAACATAAAATCCTCCACGATCATTGCTACAAGATGGGTAGGGAAAATTTCGGGGGCTAATATTCGCAAGTGGCTAATTTTCCATGTTTTTTCCAAAAAAAGATTCATTAATTTCCATTTTTTCTAAAAAATTATTCGTCCAAATTTTATAGTATAAAATTATTTTACCTTAAAAATAGCCAAAATTTTATATAGAGATTATATAAAATTATTAGAAATTTGAATAATTTTACAAAAACATTGCCAAATATTTTACAAATTGCATATTATGTACTAGTGAGATTCACCAAGGTTTCTAACTTTAAAATAAATTTCCATCCTTAAAATTTTCCTTGAAGATGGGTATGACTATTAATACAAACAAGACTAAAGTCATGGTAATTAAACCCAAAAATATCAATCATGATAATTTCATTTATGATAACAATTACTCGAATAAGTTTTCTTCGTACAAATATTTAGGTATTGACATTAATCATCAACTCAACTAGAATTATAACATTGAAAAAAAGATTATTGGAGGATGGAAAACTTATTATGAGCTTAAAAACAATTGTAAGTTGATTGACCTTTAGGTTTGAAGTAAAAAGAACTCCTCTTTGAGACTCTTGTCAGCCCTATTATTTTGTATGGTTGTGAAGTTTGGGGTTGTAGTGTATATAGAGAACCATGAAGGAAGATTGAATTAAGAAATTTATGACTTACAACCTTAAGATTAAAGGAAATACTCCCTATCCTATCCTCTTGATTGAAGCTAGCCTTTCCCCCATTAAAAACATGGCTATGTTTAGGTATATGTTTTACAAGAAGAAGTTTTACAACATGGAAGCCAATAAGTTCCCCAAAATTGTTTCTAACTCTAGTCAAAACCCCCACCTTAGGCTCAAGCGAGAATGGCACAAGGATGTCCGGGTTTGGCTCGACCATTGTCGGATAAAGGAGGACATCATCTTGGAGAATAAGGATAATATTAAAAATATTATTGCTTCCAAATTTAAGGATAAGTTGTGGGATGATGAGGAGCTAGAGGGGAAAAAGAAGTTGAAATATCATAAAGAGGTAATGAACCCCACTCTTACTAAATAGAATTATGTTTGTCTTTACCAATCCTAATAAGAAAATGAACATTGTGAAGATAAGAACTAGAATTAAAAATATTATTACTTCCAAATTTAAGGATAAGTTGTGGGATGATGAGGAGCTAGAGGGGAAAAAGAAGTTGAAATATTATAAAGAGATAATGAACCCCACCCTTACTAACTAGAATTATGTTTGTCTTGACAAATCCTAATAATAAAATGAACATTTCGAAGATAAGCACCAATTCTTATGAGCTTCGAAGTGAAACCAGGTGTTGGTCTATTCCTATAACACCTTTGGGATGAAATAATTTGTCGCATTTTTTATACTAAAAGGGTTGAAGACGAAAAACACGTTATCTTGGATTACAAGGTTCTCATTTCCAAAACATTTGTCACACCACCAACTTTCTCGAATTGTTAAACAAAACTATTGTGATTTAGAAACATTTATTCCCCTTCTTTTTTATTATAGAAATAAAATATTAAATATTATGAATTAATTTCTTACTTTCTTAAGATCCAACATACCACATTGGTATTTGTAGAAGTTAAGCATCATCATCTAATATATTTAAAAGAAATAATAAGAAATAAAATATATTATTAAAT
>APFE030390276.1:57758-72570 GCA_000404065.3 Pinus taeda
AAAAAATAAGAAAAATAATTTGTGATAAAGCTTTTCAATAATTACAAGTTACAATAATTAGTTGTCTCTGAGACTTCAACCCAGATGCTACTGTTGTTGTCTCTGGGAATGCACATTTCTGTAGATTGCACAGTTCCAGGACTCGTAAAACCATGCGACACATTTCCCTAATCACTTCTACTGCTGATGCTGCTGGTGCATCACATAAAGCCACGATGTACTTCAAGCCAGCTACTGCTAAGGTACTTTCCGCAAATTGCACATTTCTGGTACTCATCAACAATCTCAACATCAATCTCTTTTGGTGCATTGTATACAACCACACTACACTCTTCAAGATGTGTCAGCTGCCCCATGCCCTCTATTATTTTTAACTTACAACACATATCAACCTCGATCTTCTTCAAAGATACTAACCTTTCAAGATAGGCCAACTCCTCCAACTCTTTACACCCTTCGATGTCCAGTAGTTGAAGGTTTGTAAGATTATGAAGCCCTTCCATTTTCCTCACCTTATCACAACCAATCAAACAGATCCACTTCAAAGATATTAACATTTCAAGACACAGTAACTCCTCAAACTCTTTACACCAAACGATGCGTAGTATTTGAAGGTTTGTAAGATTATGAAACCCTTCCATTTTCCTCACTTTATCAAAATCACTCAAAGAGATAGTCTTCAAAGATATTAACCTTTCAAAAGACGACAGCTCCTCCAACTCTTTACACCCCCAGATGTCTAGTTCTTGAAGGTTTGTAAGATTATAAAGCCCTTCCATTTTCCTCAATATATGACAATCAAGTACACACAGTGTTATGAGTGTTGGTGGTAGTGCTCCAACCTCCACTAGATCATTGCAAAATGAGATATTGAGATGTTTAAGGCTCGGACAAACACCCTCAACCAAACATATCTTCAATATTTCTTTTCTCTCCAACTCTAAGCATTCCACTCAGGACAGTGCTCATTCCATGCCGCTTTTCAATGGCAGCTCACGTATCGGACAGGATTTTACTGTTAACTTTACCAGGTTTCTCAATTTCTCCATTTATGCCAGTAAGGACTTTGTTCCACATTTTTCTATCTTCAACTCTGACAACTGAGTCAGCAATCCCAAGGAATCGGGCAAAGATTTCAGTTCTCTGCAATAGACGAGCTCCAAGTGCTTCAATCTACTCAGCTGACCTAGCGAACATGGAAGTTCTTTCAAGGAATCGCTTCCCACATAAAATACTTCCAGATTCCTGAGCTTTCCGATATTGTCAGGAAATTCTTGTAAATTTGTATGCAGTAGATGTAATTCTTCCAGGGACTATTGATGTGTAACTAGCCGAGGCAACATTTCCATACGAACACAACTCAAATTCAAATATTCAAGCGAATGGACATTTGCAAATGTTTCATCCAATATGGTCAACTCTGAGCACCCATTGAGATTCAGATATTTAAGCTGAATTAAATTGACGAAGGAATTTGGAAGCATTTGCAAACCATTCTATGAACCACTGAGATCAAGGTGCATGAGGTTTGTTAAGAAACCAAAGGAATCTAAAAGCATTTGCAAACTAGTGTGAGAGAGATTAAGGTGTTGGAGAATTTTTAAGTACCCAAAAGAATCTGGAAGCATTTGCAAGTGTTGGGAACCAGAGAGATCAAGGTATTTCAGGAAGTGCAAATCACAAAATTCTTTTGGTAACAATTCAACACATCTAGGGTACACCACAATCTTTTCTATGTGCTTCAGCTGACCAATCGACTTTAGAAACTCGAAAATAGGAGAATAAGGAGAATGAATAGTCAATTCCTGCAACTCTAAAGGTGCTTGCAACGTAATATTCAAATATAACATATTTTCATCCCCATATCCCAACCCTATACTACTACATCGATAGCAACAATAATCTACCATAAAATAGAGTGGCAAATAATAAGAATAAAAGACATGCAAACAAAGGAACTAGTGTTAACTTTCACCTGAGATTTTGCTCGCCATAGTGTACCCAAATTATTTCCACTCACTGGTAAAACCCTTACATTCTTCATCAGAATCAAAAGCCAGGGAGGTAGGCAATTGTACAGATAGTCACTACAGCGCAACCATATCAAATTTGGCAACTCAACCCTACTTAATATGCTTTTTAAATCATCAACTTCAGTTGCAACAAGTTGTAACTTATTGAAACGATACAGTGAAGGGTCTATCAACTTCCTCAGGCAGTTTCTGAATACCTCTTCACACCAACTTTTCAACCATGATGACCCTTCTGCAATGAACCATAAAATTTGTTCATGCTTTTTGAGGCAATGAACTGTCCTAATTCTGCGCACCTCAGTTATTACCTATTCATTCGTTAAAAACAAGCAACAAAAAATTTAAACAGAGCAACAAGATTCCTCTTTCCTGCTTTTGCTGAATAGATTAACCATAAAGTTGTATGAATAATTCAAGCACTTACAAAATATTGTTGCCACAAATTAGTAATGTCCTTCATCACATGCCATTCATGATTTGGGATTACTCCACACGACTTCTGCTCATCCGCAATATGTCTTCCCATATCTTTCAGGTGATCGTGCATTTTTATGGTATTTTCTGTGTCAACCTCAACTAGGCACTTCTCTTGGAGATTTTTAAGGCCCACCAGACCGTTCCAGCCTAATCCATCCCATATTCTTATGGCCATATCCCTATTTTCCCTAATGAAATAACAGGAAATGTCTAAGAATATTTGATTTTCCTCTTCCTCCAGTGCATCCTAATCGAGAGGGAGTCATAAGATCATACCACTCTCCACTACCAAAAGTCATTCCTTGATCTCAGATCAAGTTGTTGAACACCATGCATCCTAGTCATAGGGAGTACGACAGTACACAATGGATCCATCGGTAGTGTTATGGTCCCTAACCATCTTTTCCGAACTCATTGGCCAGATGAGAGGTACTTCCCATGAGTCCCAGACTCTATGGGTAGGATGTGTGCTGGGGCATTGACAAGAGAAGGTGAACCACTCATCCTATGCATATGTTAATCATAGGGGAAGGTGAACCACTCACCCTACATACATGTTTTCGGGTGGGAAAGGTGAACCACTCATCCTATACACATGTCAACCATAATGGGGTATCACAGGGGAAGGTGAACCACTCACCTTGTATCTAGCGCACCATTAGGGGAAGGTGAACAACTCACCCTATGGTCGCTCATAGCTCCAAGAAGTACCCCAAGCCCCCAAGAGCTCCCAGAGCTCTATGTCCAACTTATACGGATCCTCATAGGAGGGTCATTCCATGACTCCAAGTCTCTCTCGGAAGGTTAATAACTTGACCTTTCTCAAAAGCATTGTGAGAATGTTTGTGACCTGCTCATCTGTCCTGATGTGTTGGAGCCTTTTTTCTCCTCGTTGTATCATATCCTGGATAAAGTGGTACTTGATATCAATGTGCTTGGAACAGTCATTGGAACACAAGAATATCTAATAGGTGAATCCCACTATGTTTTTCGTAGTATATCACGGTGGTATCCAACACATGCTCAAATAGCGCATTGAATAGATTCCTCAAAGAAACGACCTCACAACAAACCATAATCATAGCAATGTATTCATCCTCAGCGGTGCTTAGTACAATCGATTTCTGCTTCACGCTCATCAAATATATAAAAGAAGACCCCAAAGAGAATAAACACCTAGACATGCTCTTATGATCCACCACACTGGCAACCCAGTCATCATCTGAATATCCATGTAGCCTCAAGTTTCCGGCAATGTATCTCAGTCCATAATGGATTGTGCCCTAGAGATATCTCAAGAGACTCTTAGCAGCAATCCAATGAATGTGATGAGTCTCAACCATAAATTGACTCAACATGTTCACAGCGAAGCATATGTCAGGATGGGAGTTGGCCAAGAACATTGGGGCCCCCACAAGTTGATTATACTCAAAAGAGTTCGTTAATATGGGCCCAACAACACTTCCACATAGTTTCTTAAAGTTGAGTTCCATTGGAGTATTGAAGGACTTGCAATCCACCATTCCACATCTCGCAAGTAGATTCACAATGTATTTTCCTTGAGAAACAAAAATCTCACCTGGTTTTTGCCAAACCTCCAGCCCTAGGATGTAATGCATCAATCCTAGGTCCTTCATCTCGAATTAGGAAACCAAATCCCTCTTGCATTTATGAATGAGAGGGTCATCACCTGTCATAAAGAGATCATCCACATAAAAGGACCATAATGAAAGGCTTTTCCTTTTCAACCTTGAAGTATAGGTTTGGGTCAGCATTGCTCCTTGTAAATCCTCGCTTCATAAGATATCTATAAATCCTCTCATACCAAGCCCTAAGGGCTTGCTTCAACCCATAGAGGGATTTCTTCAACCTGCATACATGTGTCTCTCAATTTTGAACTTTTAACCCCTTGGGTTGTTCGACATAGATTTCCTCTTTAAGCGAACCATGCAAGAATGCAATTTTGACATCCATCTGGTGTAGGCTATGATAGAACTGATGGTGGTATATCGAAACACTGGTAGAATATCTCATCATATTCTACTACTTCCTTTTGAGAGAATCCTTGAGCAAAAAATCTAGCCTTGAACTTCTCAACACTCCCATCAGCTGAATGTTTGATCTTGTAGAGCCATTTTGAAGTGACCACTAACTTATCCTTTGATCTAGGAACCACATACCAGAAATCATTATTCATGATTGACTCATACTCATCATTCATCACATCCTTCCAAACTTGGTGTTTCACGGCTTCTTCGAATGTGCAAGGCTCAGATTGTACAAATGGTACTCATGGCAGCTGGGTACCATTGGTACCTATTCGACTTCTTGCTTTCACGAAATGTCCCCCTCAGTGCAATATGTTTCTTAGCATCTTCAAGAGTATCTTTGAGCCAAAAAGGTATTTTTCTTGAAGTAGTGGACTCACTAGGAGGTGGATTAATGGGATCCATCGAACCTTCAACATCAGGCATTGGTTCATCAGACGGAGGTTCATCCTGATTTTTTGCATCAACATCATCATTGTCCTTCCTAGGGATAGGAAGATCTCAAATATTTCTAAGAGAGAAATCTTCATCAAAAGTGACAACATGACTTAATTCCACTTCCCTTTGACCAGACAGATAGGTTTTATATGCCTTTGAAGTTTCATTGTAGCCCACTTCCCTTTGACCAGGAACATAGACTTTCCTTTCTTCCCGGATGCATCTAGTCTGTTTCTTTTCTCTTCTAGAACATGAAAATATACGGGACAACCAAAAATTCTAAAATGATAAAAATCAAGTTTCTTACCATTGAAAACTTCCTTGGGTGTCTTGAAGTCCAAAGCTTGATGTGGGCATCTATTTTGGACATACAAAACGATGTTGGCAAATTCTCCCCACAAGAACTTTGAAAGACCTTGATCATGAAGCATAGCACAGGTGGCTTTTATGATAGTGTGATTCTTCCTTTCAGCAACACCATTTTTTTCAGGAGTATATGTAGTAGTGGTATTCCTCTATTTCCATCTTCTCTACAATAGTCTTTGAATTCATTTGACTCAAATTCAGTCCCATTATCGGTCCTCAATATTTTGATCTTCTTCCCTATTTGATTCTCGACCAAGGCTTTGAAAGAGCGGAACCATTTGAATACTTCATCATTCTTCTTTAAGAAATAGACCCATGATTTTCAAGATAAGTCATCCACAAAAATAGCATAGTACAAATATCCACTCAAAAATTTCACCGGCAACATACCTGATAGATCATAATGGACCAATTGAATAATATTGGTGGTTTGAGTTTCACTTGAGGGGAATAGTCCCCTTGTATGTTTTCCAGCTTCACATCCCTGACAAACACCTTCATGATTTAAGTTGAATTCAGGCATACCTGTGACCATCTTCCTTACATTAGGTAAGGCTTTGAAATGAAGGTGACAAAATCTCTAGTGCCATAATTCGAATTGAAGAGAAGTATCACAAATTATTTTTCCCAATGTTACTTCCTCCAACCTGATAGAGACCTTCAACCCTAATCCAAGAGTGAATGCATCTCTTGAGTTCCTTTTGCAAACACAATTTCCTATCAATGAATTTCACCTTCAAACCTTTGTCTTCCATCGTAGAAATAGAGACCATGTTCTTTTTTAGATTAGGTACATATAGTACTTCTTGTAAATGAAGAGTTTGACCTTGATTTAAGTGGAGAGTAACAGTCCCAGTTTCTTTTACGGGATCAGTGGAATTATCCCCAAGTTTAATCTCTATATTCATCTTCTTTTCAATTAAGTTAAAGAGAGATTATTTGTACCCAGTGAAGTGAGGCACCACTATTAATCAACCAATGATCCAATGTATCCAGAGGAGAGACAGTGGTGAGGGAAGAAATAAGATAAAATTCTTTGTGCTTTACAACATTAAATTCTTCATACCTGGAGCTTCTCAACTTCTTGGGAGGATGACCATTTCCATTTTGAACAGTGGGAGCATTTCTATTTCCTTTGTTATTGAACCTGTTGTTCCTTTGATTTCCATTTCCCTTGACGTTGTTGTTATGATTGTCATCATCTCTTGGAGTATCCTTCTTGTGAGGACACTCTCTAGCAAAGTGTCCAAACCTATTGCAATTGAAGCACATTCATTTTCTTCCTTCTTTGAATCCTAGCTTGAACCCTTGTCCTCGATTCCTTGGACCATCATTGTTCCTCCTTTTAGAATGAGAGAAGAAGGCAGTAGGACTGTTTCCATTTGAGGGCTTGTCTCTTTCCATCATCCTTATTTCTTCTTGAGTGCATCTAGCCAATAATTCATCAAATCATGGAATCTTATCATTGTTGAGGATCGTAGTGTTGAACAAATACCATTCTCTTGTAAGGCCTCCAAGTGCGATAAGTGTTAGATCCCTGTCACCAATGACTTCTCCAATAGATAGGAGATCATTCTTGATCTCAGTGATCCTCGTGAAGTAGGATTGGATGGATTCTCCTCTATCCATCTTGATGTCTTTTAACTTGTGTTTGAGAAATAGAACTTGATTCACATTATTTACTTTGAACATCACAACTATCTTGTCATACATCTCCTTAGATTTTTCCAAATTAGAAATATAGGCAACCAAAGGCTTGTGAATAGATTCAACAATAATTTTCTTAGCTTTAACCTCACCTTTCTTGTACTTTGTTTGTGCAACTGCGGATGCATTTGAAGGAGGCTCCACTATTCTACCTTTGACATAGATCATTGCATGATTTTCTTCCAATGACAAATCTAGAGTCATCTTCCATGCACAATAGTCATATTTTTCCTTAATCTTGTCCTCATATTTGAAAAAAGATGTAGTCGTCATTGGGACTAGTTCCAAGTTCTTGTCCAACAACTTCCCTTAGTGATTATTTTTCCTCACTCTTGTTTGGGCGTTGTCTTCACCTGAGCTTTGATACCATGTTAATTTTAGATAAAAATGGTATGTTCTATTCTTTAGTACAATTTACTTCAATGTTTCTTATCATCCCAATGACAATTTACAATTATATCCAGTAGCAATCACAATAACTTAAACACATTGACAGTAAATGTAGATAGAATATAAAACATTTGCAGAAGACAAGCCAAGACAAGAGCACACAAGATGTGGTAGATGTCAGGGAAAAACCTCAATGTGGGGAAACCCTTTGATTAAATCTTCTTATGATTATTCAATAGTTTAGCAGAGAGAGAGAGTACAAATATCAAATTAACTAGCCCAAAATAGTCTTGTCAAATTAGCAGTCAACTGCAACCCTAACTAGAAAATCAACGGTGGTCAAAGAAACTCCAAAATGTCCTCCAAACAGCTCTGTCAACAACAGATAAATTCATTCTTCAAAGAGGTTCAAAGTCAACCTAAAACAGATCGTGAAACCAGTCAAAGGAGAGAGAACACCTTGTTGTAAATTCTATAGTTAAATATGAAGTCAACACTGAAGTCAACTCAGTCAATCTATTCCAATCACCCCAAAAACTATGCCAATCAATGTGGCCTCCAAAAATAAAATTTTTTCCCACTAGAATGAGGTCAACGCTGGTCAAAAGCACCCAAGTCAATGGTGGTCAATGCTTTCCTATTTCTTGAAATTTTTGGCTAGCAAACTAACCCAAAAATTCATGCTCCTTTCACATATGTGAAGTAGAGAAGGTTGCCTCCAAGTTGTATGAACCAATCACGAGAGGAGATAGAGATATATCTGATGAGATGAGTGATGTCCAAATAAGGAGAGAGGTCACTCCTATGTATACAGTTCATTGAGGGCGAGGAGACACATCTATTGGGCTTATGAGCCTACATTTGATTAAGGCCGACCTTGAAAATTTGTGAATGAGAGAGAATAAATTCAAAATTCCATTTCTGCTTGTCAAAATGAGAGATGATCTTTATATAAAAATTGGACCTCTCAAAAAGAGGAATCCAATGAAATAATAATCTCCATTATATGAGTTGTCCTAAGGTGGAATTTGTCCATAGTTTCCAATTTTAACAATTCTGCAAAAAGGAATTTCAAAAGTTCTGTAAGAAGTGTGGTATAGCATGGAAGGAGACTACTCCATACACACCTCAGAAAAATGGATCTACAGAAAGAATGAATAGGGCATTGATGGAAAATGAAATAAGCATGTTCAGTGGGGCTAGATTAGGGTAGGAATTTTGGGTAGAGGAAGTGGATACTACAGGTTACATGGTTAACAAATCACCTTCATCAGTGTTGGAAGATAAGATTCCACATGAGGTATGGACTAGTAAAAAACCCTCTCTTTCACATTTGAGGGTATGTTATTGTGATGCATATATACACATTCCAAAGGGGAAAAGAACTAGGTTGGATAGTAAATATAAAAGGTGCATTTTTATTAGATATAAGGATGGTTTAAGAGTTTATAAGCTTTGGAAACCATAAACAAAGAAGGTTGTGTACAACTGAGATGTGGTGTTTAGAGAGGTGGAGGATGTTATTAAAAATAAGTCTTACCAAAGGAACATAAAAAGATATATTTTGAACTGAAGAAGGAATAATCATACTCTACATCAAAACTAGAATTAGGAGAGGAAGAGCTACAAACTCTAGTTTGGAGAAGATCAGTTCAAGAGAGAAGGCAGCCAAAGAGGTATAATCCATTTGATTTTTGCTCAAATTTTGCTTTATCTATTACTGATGATGATCCTAGAACTCTCAAAGAGGTAATGGATTCAGAGGATGGAAAACTCTGAAAAGAGGCCATGGTTGATGGAATTTCATCTTTGGACAAAAATGAGGCTTGGGATTGGGTGGAGTTTCCCGCTGGAAGGTAACCCATTGGAATAAAATGGGTGTTTAAGAAGAAGATGAATGCAAAAGGCAATGTGAAGAACTACAAAGCTCAATTAGGAGAAAAAGGTTATTCCTAGGTGCCAGGAATTGATTTCGGTGATATTTTTTCTCTTGTTGTGAACTTAGCTTCTATTAGATTACTTTTATATGTTGTTGCTGCTTTGATTTTGAGGTAGAACAAATGGACGTGAAGGAAACATTTATTCACGGAAATATGGAAGAAGAGATCTACATGAGGAAATCAGAAGGCTTTGCGGTGAAGGGTAAGAAAGAACTAGTATGTAGGTTAAAAAAGTCGTTCTATGGGTTAAAGCAGTCACCAAGGATGTGGTATCAAAAATTTGAAACATATATAGGGACTTGGCTTCACAAGAAGAAAAGCAGATCATTGTGTGTATTTTAAATTAATTGGTGACCATGTTATTTATTTAATCTTGTATGTGGATGATCTGTTGTTGATTGGAAATGAGAAATAAATTATCCACAATTTGAAGACCCAATTGTCCTCCAAATTTGATATGAAGGATCTTGGCGCTACAAACTATATTTTGGGCATGGTAATTAAACGGGAACGGGAAAATAGGAAGCTTTGGTTAAACAAGAGGAAGTATGTCGAGACAATATTGCAGAGGTTTAATATGCAAGATAGTAAACCAATGAAGGTTTCCATTCCTATAGGTGTAAATTTATATGTTGAACAATGTCCCAAGGCACACGAAGAGGAAGAGGACATGTCCCATGTTCCATATGTGAGTGCAATTGGTAGCCTGATGTATGCAATGGTCTGTACTAGACCAACATTGCACATGCAGTGGGAGTATTGAGTAGGTTTATGTCAAAACCAGGAAAGGAACATTGGATAATAGTGAAGTGGGTTTTCAGGTATTTGTGTGGCACTAGTTATTATGGTTTGTGCTACCAAGGAAGACTAGGACTAGACATAGTTTTGAACATTCGTGGCTTTGTTGATGCAGACCGGGTTGGAGATCTAGATCAGAAAAGATCTATAGGTGGGTTGTATTTTAACCTATTTGGAGGAGAAGTTAGTTGCATGAGTAAGAGACAGTTTATAATGGCTCTTTTAACTATAAAGGATGAATAAATGGTAGCCACTCATGCAAGCAAGGAAGCAAATTGGTTTTATAGATTGTTTTTAAGTATGGGGTTGGTACAGTGAACTATAAGGATAGACGGTGACAACCAAAGTGAAATTTTCTTGGCAAAGAACCTTGCTTGTCATTTAAATACAAAGAACATTGATGTTCAATATCACTTTTTGAGGGATATTATTGATGAGAAAAAGGCGTTGTTGGTAAAGGTGGTCACTTTAAATAATGTCACGGATGTATTGACAAATTCTATGAGCACTGAGAAGTTTTCTTGGTGTATAGAAACAATGGGTGTCGCAGGCCTAGACGAGTGACTAAGCTCTCCTGTGACCCCTTTGTGGAAAGAAAACAACAAGTGGAAGCATATTGGGTGTGTGTTATATTATTTCCACGACTAGTGGCATGCGTTTTACGTTGCATCAGGCGCAATGGGGGGTATCCCCACTACACAGGGTTCGGGGCAGCACCCTAGGAATTTTCCTTTTTATGCAAACACAATAATATTTGGGTGGACACAATGATGGGGCGGACTGACAAATGGTGGGATGACCTACTCATGGTTTTGTGCATGGATTTTGCCCATGGTTTTGGGCATGATGGTTTTCTACCCATGGTATTTTATAGATCTGGTCAAAGGTGTTATGCTCATGTTCTAATCTAGGGTTATTGATTGGGGTTTATGAATGCTTCAACACGTATAATATAATATATTATATAAAATATAATATATATATTATTATATATAGATATCTATGAATTGTAACATTGAAAGGAATTTAATGAAAAATAAATCTGGTAGTCCCAGTTTTGGGATCCAAGGGAAAATATTTGTGTATATTTGTTTTATGTTCTCATCATTGTTTATTTTTCTATTTTAAGAATTCATTTGCAGGTAATTTTTGTACAAGGTTAAAACCTACATTTGGTATCAAAGTATTTTCAGCTTCAAGGGGATGCCTTTGCTACTGAGGGGTTTTGCTTGGGCCTGTGGTAGATCCTCTTCAGTGGGAGATCTGCGAGATCGATTCTTGCAGTGAAAGAAGATGATGAACAATGGAAAGATAGAGATCAAGAAATTCAATGGTCTGAGTTTTGAGTTGTGGAAGCTCAAGATGGAGGATTTTTTGGTGGACCGAGATTAGTGGATTGTTGTAGATCTTGGTTCGACACCAACAAGAATGTCGGAAGAATACTACGAGAAGCTAGATTGGAAGGCGAAGAGCATAATATGATTGTGTCTCTCAGATTCATTATTGTTGAATGTATCATGGGAAGCTATGACAAAGGATTGGTGGGACAAGTTAAGGACTTTATACCAATCTAAGTCTCTCGTGAACAAACTGTTCCTGTGGGAAAATTTGTATAACCTAGGGATGAAGGATGGAAACTTGGTGATAGAGAATCTGAAAGCCTTTAATATTGTAGTAAGTAAGTTGTTATTTGTTGATATTAAAATTTAATATGAAGATAAGTGCATTAGGTTTCTATGTTCTCTACTAGATTCATTGGATAGTGTGGTTATTGCAATAGGTAGGAATACAAATACCTTAAAGTTTGATGAAATAGTCTCATCCTTGTTGTCGAGGATATGAGATGGAAAAATATGGAGAGCCAGAATGGGGATGCCTTGCCTCTAAGAGGATGGTCCCTTAACATAGGTAAAAAATAAGTCCACAAGTGGGAGATATAAATCTAGAGGGAGATCTAAATCTCCAGGAAAACCTATAAAGGTATGCTAGAAATGTGGAAAAGAAGGGCACTACAAAAGGGATTGTAAATTTAAATCTCTTGAGAAAGGAAAGGGATCTGATGATGATCCTTCTATAGAGGCAAAAACCACCTCAGATGAAGGTGGGATGTGTACTTGGCTTCTTCTTAAAGTACACATGTAGATCATGAGACATGGTTTACTAACTCAGTTGCATCCTTTCACTTTACTCCCCATAGGGAGTGGTTCTATGAGTACGAGAAATATAATGGTGGTGATGTCTTCCTAGGGGATGATAGGAAGGAATGAATCATCGAGCATCGAAAATTCAAGCTTAAGTTGCAAGGTGCAAGGATTAGAACACTTCATGGTGTTTTTCATATTCCTGCATTGGGCAGAAATCCAATTTCTGTAAGCAAGATAGATGATGTAGGAGTAAAAATAGTGTTCGAGAAAGATACCTACAACATGGTTTTTGTAGCACTGGTATTGATGTGAGGAGTTTATATTGGAACATTTTACAATTTTCCCGCTAGCATTTTTATTGATGGGTGTAATAGTTTCGTGGTTCCTAAAAGTGGAACAGAAAATCTAGTGGCCTTCGGAGAAAAGATCATGCTATGGCATCAAGGGCTTGGACATAATGGAGACAAGGGCCTTTGAATACTTCATGTTAATGGTATGGTAGAAGGTATATATAATTTCTCCTTGGATTTTGATTTCTATGAAAATTGCATATATGGGAAGCACAGTTAGATGATTTTCCCCTCAAGTGCTAAGATGTCGAAATGAATATTAGAGCTTGTGCACAGTGATGTGTTTGGACCTGTATCGCTTCCATCACTAGGTAAGTATGTGTAATCTGTCTAATTTATAAATGGATTCTTAAGGAATACATGGATATATTTCCTTTGGAAGAAATCTGGAGTCCTTGATAGGTTTAAAGAATTTAAGGCTCTAGTGGAAAATCAGACAAAGAAGAAGATTAAGGTGTTGAGGATAGACAATGATGGAGAGTTTTGCAATAATGAATTTTAATAGTTCTGTAAGAAGTGTGGTATAGCATGGTAGAAGACTACTCCATATATGCCTTAGGAAAATGGAGTTGTAGAAATAATGAACAAGACGTTGATGGAAAATGCAAGAAGCATGCTCAATGGCACTGGATTAGGGCAAGAATTTTGTGCAGAGGCATTGGATACTACTTGTTACCTGGTTAACAAATCACCTTCATCAGTGTTTGTTGGCTTGATGGGCCCTGAACTAGGTTCAACATTAGTCAGCCAAGAAAACCCCTACACTACTGACCCTTTCGGCATCAATATGTGGAGCATGGACTAAAGTCTCAACTGAAGAATTATGGGGAGATGCAAGAACTAAGTTTCCGCACCCTGAGATGGTAGCGATGTCGCTTTTATACCTTTACTCTTCCTTCACGCAGATGAATAATCCATTTAGGGCTTATCGATATACTTTTCTTAACCGTCCTTTGAACCTCCGTGAAGGTATACAACCATCGTTCGTGTACCCCAAATAGATAGATCAAGAACTTTCATGCCTCTGTAATTATTCTTACTTCTATATTTACTCACATTACCTTAAGTATCGAAACTCTTAACATGTAATTATGAATATCTTTGCGCAAACATATATCTTAGCTTGCGTTCATATAACAAAGAGAAACATATAGGTTTGCGCATCAGAATAGTATTAATACATAAACTCAGTGTTCAACATAACATAATTGCATGCATTTAATAAGTAAAATACACATGTAATTCCATAATACTTCTCTTTATTGATGATTTAGATCTCCAGTACAGACTCTGACTACCCTATGCACACAACTGCAGGGGTCCGCGCACTTAGTTGTGGACTTCTACCCTAGGCCTCTATGCACTCAACTACAAATCCTCTTTCCTATGCTAAGACTCTTTGCCCTTAGCTCTCACAAACCCATTACATCAATGACTCTTCTAAACCCACTAAAATCTGCCTTCTTGGGTAGATCTCTAAAGCTGACATGACTTACACAAAAGAAGGGCAGAAAACCCTTACTAACTCTTTACATCTCCACGCTCTACAACCACTAAATGAGGAGGCTTTACATTCTTTCATACAAAATTTGGGCTTTTTGCCCCAAAACTTGGGCTTTTGACCCCAAAAGTGACTCTAGGGGAACCCGTTCCCAACAGGTCCCCAACACAAATATGGTGACTCGCCCTTGAGTCACTCTGTGGGTGTGGAGATCTTGTCACAAAGACCTCCCAGCTCCACTTGTACCACTGCGACTTCGGCGGTGCACTGTGTTACCGCTTGCTTCACCTGCTCGACCAAGTGCTTCGTTGCTGGCCCTGCATTATCTGCCTGTATTTTCTGTTATGTTTCTTTGTTAGGCGCCTATACTACTAGTGTAACCCCGTATTGTTATTAGTACAACCCACTTATTATATTGATGTACCCATGTAGTGCCCATATTGTTATTATTGTGCCCCATAGAAGCCCACTATTATTATTATTGTGCCCTTACATTATTATTGTTATGTCGGCTCTGGTTATGTTATGAACCCTTAGACTCCTATATATAGAAAGGAGGTCTTTTCATTTGTATCATCCAAGAATTTTTCATTTATGTAATGTAAAGGAGGTTTCCCCCT
>APFE030390276.1:75952-100941 GCA_000404065.3 Pinus taeda
TCATGTGCCTCTCTGAAGTTCATAAGGAACTCGCTGCCAAGGTAGTGTGCCCAGTTGAATTGTACACCCTTCGCACACTGGGTTGCTAAGGATACGATCGGTATCGACACTTCATCTGTGTGACACTTCCTCATAATTTTTCTAGCCAGGATCTAGGTGGCTACTCTGATCACCGAGGTCGGTTATGCTAGAGATAGAGTAGCTACACAGCTTCTTGGCAAGCTTAAATTTGTCCTTCATTTGCTTCAGCAAGGTTGTGCTCACCTTTCTTTCCACCAAATTCCATGGCCAGATTTAGTCCTGAATGTGGTAGCAGAGTGATCCTATGGATCAACATGTCGATGATCGGTATTGTTTCTTCTAACCACAGGCACCCATTGTGCACCAAGCACAATAGCTGTTTGATCACTATCATAGTTATGGGTGCACGATTGTAATGTGGCACCTAGAGCATGTTTAGCAGTGCTGCCTTGTCCACCCCTTTTATCCATCGTCTCAGCTCCAACGTGGTCACACCATAGTATTTATAGAAGATGTGATGCATGAATTGATCGGTCATGAAGTGGGGAAAGCGCTCTGTATTAGCCAAATCCCAATCCTCTAGTTTTAAATGGGGGACGCGCCCCAGGCGCGGTCCTTCAAATGCGATCTTGTCTAGCAGCAAAGGTGTGTGCAATGTGAGTTTCCTCTCATCAATGTCCTTTGGAACCTTTGCCTTGCCTCTACGCAGAGGAATGTATTCAGGTAGTTTAGAGATAGGGTTGTACCCCTCAATGTCAATGTACTCTACCCCCATATCAATGTCTTCCCCACCGATATTGATGTCTTCAATTCCTTCTTTAGGTTCCAGGTCAAATACCTTTCCCTTCTTCTACATGGTGAGATTTTCCTTCTGTGGGTGTTTTCTGGGTGATGCGCGCACCAATGGTGTCTCTTTCTGCTTATCTTTCTTCATTTTTGGACCCTCTTTGGTCGGCTTAGGCCTTGGCCTAGGCAACCTCGACAATTTGGGTACCTCTGTAGGTACTTCGACACTTGCAAACTTTGGGGCAACTCCCTCAGGTACCATTTCTACTTTCGAGGTAGCTCCCTCAGCTATCATTGTTATGTCTGGGGAAACTCCCTCAACTTCCATTGCTATGTCTGGGGAAACTCCCTTAGCTACCATTTCTACTACAACACTTGCGGTATCTACGGTACCTGGTCCTAACATAATGTCACAATGAGCTTGCGGTTAGACTCAGGATACTGATCGAACATGGGGCTATCAAGAAACTCCTAAAAGAATGCACGATTCATGCATAGCATACAAAACAACTCAAAAATTCTCAACATGAAAAATGTTTCCCATTGGGCAGCCACCTGTAATTTATAGGCAATTGCAAATTCAAATTCGACTATTCCCCCCAAAATCCTTTCATAATTAGTAGATTGGTGGCAGATTTTCAAAGATCTTGCTCTTAAATTCTAACTTAAATGTCACCCCCACTCCATTTAGCCATTTTTTCATCATCAAATCATGAACAATGACCATAACTGTCACTTTTTGGGTGCCGTGCGTGGTCCCTTCTTTGATAGTGCAGCTCTCCACACATTTTTAATGACACTGTGACATTCCTTCATACCACGCAATTTCCTTGTCGTGCAGCTCCACAACCCGGGTAATGTAGTTTATAGTCACATGCCTCCTTTCAACGACCTTGATTGCTAAGACTATGCTTCCATCACGTAGTCATCTAGCCGGATTGCCAGTGTATGGCTTCAATCGGCTGACATTCACCTTTCTCAGAAAGGGTTCTCCATTCAACTTTACTAACTGAACCACTCCATCATCGGTAATCTCCTTGATGACATATGGCCTCAACCAATGCATCCTAAATTTTCCTGGAAATTTATCAAACTTGCTGTCAAATAATAGAACTAAATCATTTACCTTAAAGGTGCGCAATTTGATGTGCCGATCATGCCATAGCTTTTTGCGCTCCTTTTTAACTTGTTGATGGAATCCAACTAGAAATCTATCCTCTTCAATCTTTGTTAGCTGCGCGAGCCTCTCTTTCAGGGCTCCATGATCCGCCATTCCTATGAATGCCACTATGTGTAGAATATGTACAATGTACTCCATTGGCATCACAGCTTCTATGCAATAAAGCAGCTTGAACGTCATTTGTCCAGTCATCTTCTTGCAGGTAGTTTTATAAGCCCATAGCACCACGGGTACATGCATATCCCAATCATTCCTTTGTGCATTGCAAACCTTTGTCAACACACTCTTTAATATTTTATCGAACGCTTCCACCATTCCATTAGCCTATGGATGATAAGGCATACTTTTCTGATGGTAAACCTGGAACGCCTTCATCAACGCGCTGATCGTTTCATTAAGCAAATGTGTACCACAATCACTCATAAAAATCTTCAGACACCCAAACCTTGTCAACACATACTCAAAAATGAACTTTGTTGTTGTTGTGCCTATATAGTCCTTCACATGCTGTGCCTCCACCCATTTGGGTAAATACTCAGTCGCGGTGATGATGTACC
Source organism: Pinus taeda (assembly GCA_000404065.3). Taxonomy (NCBI): domain Eukaryota; kingdom Viridiplantae; phylum Streptophyta; class Pinopsida; order Pinales; family Pinaceae; genus Pinus; species Pinus taeda. Next base: position 78,497 of record APFE030390276.1, read on the forward strand.
GTGCACCCGTCTTCTTTCTTGGAGGTTGAATCAGTCCCACAATGTCAATCTCCCACTTCTCAAATGGTTGTAATGTCATTTGCAGATTCAGAGGCAGGTCATCCCTCCTCGATGGCCTGTCTATCCTTTGAAATACATCGCATGCTGTACAATGTGCTTTCAAATCCTTATGCAGGGTTGGCCACCACAACCCAATGAGTAGAATCTTTTGCGTTGTTTATTTTCTTGTGTAATGTCCTCTAGCAACCCCTCCATGAGCCTCAACAAGGCTGCTGTTTCATTCAAACTCTGGCACATAACATTGCAATATTTCATCTAATCCCATTTTGTACAAGTTCCCTGCAATGATAGAAAAGTCTGTCGCACACACCACCAGTTCCTTCTTCTATTGACTAGTGTATCCCTCTGGAGCCATTCATGTTGTCAAGAAATGTATAATATCCTCAAAGTGACTTTTCGCAATTTGCACCACAAATATTTGTGCACTCCCTTCCTCCAAATTAGTAGGCTCTTCTCTAGTTTCAATGCGCGACAGATGATCCGGTCCTGCATTCAATCTTCCTGGTTTCACAATGACTTAAAAATCATACTCCTAGAACAACACCAACCACCTGCATATCTTCACCCCTAACATAGGCTTGTTGACCAGGTATCTCAATGCAAAATGGTTTGTATACATCTTAAAATGTCCTCCCAACAAATAATGCCTGAACTTCTAGAGCGCATACACCATAGCTAGTCCTTCGCGCTCTGTCGTGGAATAATTTTTCTTAGCTTTGGACAACTTCCTACTTGTGAATGCTATAGTATGATCCAAGTCCCCCTCACCAGCCTATGTTAGTACTACTCCCATCACAATACATGACGCGTCCACATGTACATGAAATTCCTTCTTCCAACCCAAGAAGACTAGGATCGACGCGGTGACCATTGTTTCCTTTAGCACATCCAAGATTTTCTGACATTCCTCATTCCAACAGAATGTAACATCCTTATTTAATAGTTTTTCCATCGATGTGGTGATCTAGGCATAGCTCTTGATGAATTTCCTATAGTATCCTGTATGTCCCAGCATCGCGCACAATTGTTTCACACTTCTTGGTGCCTCAAAATTGATTATGACTGTGATCTTCGCAGGGTCTACCATCAAGCCTTGTCTGCATACCACATGACCAAGTAAGATCCCAAAAGGGATACAAAACAAACATTTCTTTAGATTGAGCATGATTTGGTACCTCCGGCATGTACTTAGCATCAAGCGCAAACTTGCCACATGGCGCTTTACCAATCCAAACACTGTCCAATCATCAAAGTATACCTCCAGAAATTTATGAATGACGTCCTTAAACGTCGTGATGACTACGTGTGAAAAGATCTTCGACGTGTTCTTTAGCCCAAAAGGCATTACAGTGTAATGAAAGCATCCCCATTCAGTTGCGAAGGTCATCTTACTTCTATCCTCAGGTGCGATTTTTGATCTGATGGTACCCAGAGAACCCATCAATGAATGAATATGCTTCTTGGCCGCCTACATTATCTAGTACCTCATTGGTAAATGGAGTTGGGAAAGGGTCATGCATGTATACATCATTTAACTTATTGAGGTCTATGCATATCCTTATTTCATCCTTCTGCTTCTTCTCTTGGACTACCATTGGGCTTACCCAATCGGATTCTTCTACTGGCTCAATAATGCTTGTTGCGAGCATCTTGTCCAACTCTAAGTGGACCTTTTCTTTATACTTCAGATTGAGGCAGTAAGGCCTTTGCTTGACTGGCTTCACGTCCAGTTTTAAAGTAATCTTCATCATGCCCAGGTCCCCTATTATCCCCTTCAAGTCAGAAAACTTCGTAGGGAACAAGTCCTTGTATTCATGGAGCAATTCAACAACCTTATCTACTATTGCATCATCCCAGTAGTCTCCAATCTTTGTAAATTTCAGCTCTGCCTCTGTGCCAATGTTCACTTGTCTCATTTTGGGTGGCACGGTTATGTCTGGATTTTCTATTTGTGGTCCTTCAACTTTGCGATGACCTTCAGTTTCTAAAATATTAATATTCCTTAGATCCTCATCTTCTTCTTCAACAGTCACATTGTAGCACTCCAGCACGTGGCTCAGCTAAGTGGTCCAATCAGGTTGAATCATATCTAAAGGATCCTACGATATCCTAAAGATCATTGCTTTGACCTCCTGTAGTGCTTCATCAATACATTCAAACCTGCCCTCAAAGCTGAACATCATTAAGAACCCTTGGCGCAAAATATCACATTCTTCAATGCCATGGCAGAGCTCTGTCTCCAAGTTCCAATTCATCAATATCACATCCAAAGTATGGTAGAATAGATTCACGCATTCAGACTAGGGCTCTACCCCATAAAATTTAGTCCATTTGGCCAAGTGATTGCGCAGATCATTCCTGCCATCATATTTTTCCGTTAATCACACCTTCAAATGTCCAAAGCGTACTCTCATCATTCTCCTTTATTCGCACCAATCATCAAAACTATCTTTGTGCATACCCCACCATCTTGTAGGCATAGTGTGCAATGCCCAATCCAAGGCCTAGAAATGATGCTTCTCTGGTACTTCCCTTTCAAAGGAATCCAAAAATAAATCAAAATCAGTAAAACCATCATAAGAGGGTAGATTTCTTACCTCTGATGGCACACAGTGTGGTGCTTTAGTCATCATATTACAACACAGTGTAGACACTTCATGTAATCGGTTCTGCCAGTGCTCCAATTCTTCATCTGAATCTTATGTGCAGGAACTTTCACGGTCCCATGCAATACATCCATCTGCTATCAGATTCACCCAATCTTGATCTCGTGCTGTTATCTTATATATGTGGTCCAAATCATCATCACTTTCATAATCGCGGACTGGTTCAGTATAACGTGGTCCTTCTACAGGATCTAGGGGTACTACTACACAAAGTGATTTCCTTTCAAACGTCATCTGTCGGTTCTTCAGATTAATCACCCCATTCATGTCAGTGGCCCAATCAATCCCAAGGAGCACAGGGTAGGGGTTGCTGTCATCCACAATCTCTATCACTTCAAAGTCATCTAGTGCGCTCTCACACTCAATATCCACTGTTATTCCTTGCAGTCATCCCATGGGGATGATCTTTTGCTGGTTTTCCATCCTTAACTGAATCAAAGACCATTGCAGTGTGGGTCTCCCCATTCACTCCCACATTTTTTTAGGCAAAACATTTGCATTGGATCCTAGGTCCAAAATAACTTGTTCCATTTCATATTCTCCTATCTACATGGTGAGTCTCATCTCAAGTCGAGTCCTTGCCTTATGTTTACCAATCTTTCTAACTACACATGGTTCACCTGGAGCATTTTCTTTTCTGGCACACCTATTTATCAGCTCCTGTAACCCATTTATAGCCTTGCTATCGTGCAAAAGCTTCATTCATGTTTCCAAGAAAGTAGTAAGCATAGAAGGATCCATTTCTTCAGCTGGCTTATCCTAGCTTCCTGAGGTAGAGGCCTCAGCAAAGCTTTTATTTGCTTCTATAAATGTTTCGCATGCGCACTCCAGATCAAATTCAACCTCCTTTTCTGGGGCTTCGCGGACCCATGTACTCTCTTCAGGCTGCTTTCCCTTATCTTCGCCAGTTGTAACTCCACTTCCCAGCACTATATTTACATTAGGATCCTCTTCGCAAGGCCTATCCCTCATCATTTGTAGGTTTTGAGTTGGCTGCTGAGGTTGCGCCACTTTCTCACGTATCTTTGCTAATAGTACAGGGCAATATTCAGTCACATGATCAAATTACGTACAATACCAACATGATAGACGCATCGGGTTCATGCATTCTCGTGCATAGTGTCCCGGTCCTTCGCAATTATAAGAAATCACCTGTGCCAGACCTCTTTTTGGTCCTCCTCCACTTCGACCTCGTTCATGCCCCTGATATCCTCCTTGTGCTCCCCCAGCACCCCGATCAAGAGGCTGCATTTCTTCATGAACTCTATACATGGGTGTTCTTTCCATCATCAATTCGTAGCTATGGCAATTGCGCTCATCATGACGCACCGATTGACAGAAGTTGCAAAAGAGATATTGTGGTGTCTGTGCAAATTTCTGTAGCAAATGGCAATTGTCAATCACATGTTTTTCTGTTACCTGACATATAGCACACCATAGTGCAGGCCGTATACTTGACCCTGCTCGAGCTTCCAGTCCTAGAGGCATTGGTCCCCCTGCTGCAATGTAATTCGCACAGACTGGGCAGTGATCCTTGTCATGCCCCTGACCTTTACATTTCAGACACCAAACTTCTTCTCGCACCTCTGTCCACACTATTCTATCATTCTTCAAACTTTGTAATTCTAAGCAAATATTCTGCAACTGCGCATGAATCTGATGAACCCACAAATTTAGATCTTGCATCAGTGTTTCATGCAGTCTCATCGCGATCTCCAAAGCTTCTACCTGGGTCCCAATATTCTGTTGAGATAGCGCAACCCTTAGGTGAGGCAGGAGCGAAGCCACAAACCATTCACAGTACTGCCCATCTGTCAAATTCATGCTCAATTCGCAGATCATACACTTCAATCTCTAATCCAGATCGCAGGGTGTCTTGCTAGACTTCATCATAATTTCTTTGAACCCCACAATTTATTGCACTTCAGACTTAGGTCCACTGAATTCCTTATTCAACACGGTCTGGACATCTGCCAACATAACCAATGGGTTAGCAGTGTAGTACTTAATGTACCATGTTAGCGTGCATTCCCACAAAGAACTAACCAATGTTTCCTTCTTCATTTGATCATCTGTGATACCCTGAGCTTCCCATACAGCCTTCGCGATGAACCAAAATTGGTTTGGGTCCTCGTTTCCCAAACCCTTGAACACATGCAGTTTTACTAAATTCACCATACGGAACAGTGGTGGAGGTGGTGGTGGTGTGGGAAAGGGTGTAAGTGGTGGAGGTGAAGATGGAGGTGGTGTAGGTGGATGAGGTGTTTGTGGGAAGCCCTGCCTTATTAACTGAACAATGCTCTGAGGAGAAACCTACGCGCTCCCTCGTCATCACTCAGGGGAGGTTCAATCAGTGAGCTATATTTAGGGCCTCTCTTTCCTCCGTTTATGTAAGTCCTTCCACTTCGCGTAGCCCCAAACATCAAGGTCACTGCATAATTTACTTTTCACACAATAACATCTTAATCTAAGTATTTAGAGACCTTAAATACTTACCTCGATGTCCCTTGAAGAAGCACCGCTCTGCTTCGCTGTAACTGACTGAAGTATTGACCGTGAATTCTGTCACAAATCCCCCTATGATACAATCGAGCCAATGATCGATAGTGCACGCGATCTTATCCTCAAAAGCTTCCAATCTCCATACTAACTCTAGAGTCCAGACAATCGGACCGTCTAGCATCCACCTCCCTTGGCTGTCTGCCAGCGTCGTGATCCACTCATATAACTCAAATGGGAAGGAACAGAAGAAGATTTCATGTATCTCTGTGTACATATATTTTTCCAAGCACTGTTCTTTTGTCGATCACGGATTCTTGTTTTCTTGTGCCGTGAATTTGTGGATATTTCTATCCAACCAGTCTTCAATTTCTTTCTTAGTTGGATTCCAGTGATGCGACATCACACATCTCTCATGTAGATCTTGGTACCGACAATGGAACCGTTTGTTGGCTTGATGAGCCCTAAACCAGGTTCAACGTTAGTCAACCAAGCAAATCCCTACACTACTGGCTCTTTCGGCATCAATCTGCGGAGCACTGACTAAAGTCTCACCTGAAGCAATATGGGGGGATGCAGGAACCAAGTTTCCGCACCCTGAGATGGTAGCAATGTCACTTTTATAACTTTACTCTTCCTTTGCGTAGATCAATAAGCCCTTTAGGGCTTATCGATATAATTTTCTTAACTGTCCTTTGAACCTCTGCGAAGGTATACGGCCGTCCTTTACGTACCCAAAATAGATAGATCAGGCACTTACGTGCCTCTGTAATTATTCTTACTTATGTATTTACTCAAATTACCTTAAGTATCGACACTCTTAACATGTAATTATGATTATATTTGTGTAAACATATATCTTAGCTTACGTTCATATAACAAAGAGAAACATATAGGTTCGCGCATCGGAATAGTATTAACACATCAACTCAGTGTTCAACATAACATAATCACATGCATTTAATAGAAGTAAAATACACAGGTAATTCCAGAATACTTCTCTTTATTGATGATTTAGATCTCCAGTACATACTCTGACTACCCTGCACACACAGCTGCAGGGGTCCGCGCACTCAGCTGCAGACTTCTACCCTAGGCCTTTGCACACTCAGCTGTAGAGCCTCTTTCCTACACTAAGACTCTTCGCCCTTAGCTCTCACAGACCCATTACATCAATGACTCTTCTAAACCCACTAAGATTTTCCCTAAACTCTTCTAAGACTCTTCTTTTTATAAAATCCCATGGTACGCGGACCATGGGTAGATCTCTAAAGCCGACATGACTTACACAAAATAAGGGCGGAAAGCCCTTAATGACTCTTTACATCTCCACACTCGGTGACCACTAAATGCGGAGGCTTTACATTCTTTCATACAAAATTTGGGCTTTCTGCCCAAAATCTTGGGCTTTTGACCCCAAAAGTGACTCTAGGGGAACTCGTTCCCAATAGTGTTGGAGGATAAGACTCCACATGAAGTATGGACTGGTAAAAAACCCTCTCTTTGACATTTGAGGGTATTTGGCTATGATGCATATGTAGACATTCCAAAGGAGAAAAGAACCAATTTGGTTAGTAAATCTAAAAGGTGCATTTTTATTGGATAGAAGGATGGTTTAAAATGTTATAAGCATTGGAACCCAAAAACAAGGAAGGTTATGTACATCCGAGATGTGGTGCTTAGAGAGGTGAAGGATGTTATTAAACAAGAAGTCCTACTAAAGGAACCTAAAAAGATAGAGTTTGAACTAAAGGATGAAGAATCAGACTCTGCAAGAGAACAATAATCAGGAGACAAAGAGCCATAGGCTCCAGTTTGAGAATATGAGTTTGAGAGAGAAGGAAACCAAAGAGGTATAGTCCATTTACTTTCTGTTCAAATTTTTCTTTATCTATTACTGATTATGATCCCATAATTGTCAAGGAGGCAGTGGATCCAAATAATGGAAAACTCTGGAAAGAGGCCATAGTTGATGAAATGACATCTTTGAATAGAAATGAGGCTTGTGTTCTGGTGGAGTTGTTAGTTGGAAGGAAACCCATTGGAAGAAAATGGGTGTTTAAGAAGAAGATGAATGCAGAAGGCATGGTGGAGAAATAAAATGCTTGGTTGGTAGCAAAAAGTTATTCCTAGGTGCCGGGAATTGATTTCGGTAAAAAAATTATCTCGTTGCCAAGTTCGATTCTATTAGATTAATTTTATCTATTGTTGCTACTTTTGATTTTGAGGTAGAACAAATGGATTTGGAGACAACATTTCTTCACAGGAATCTAGAAGAAGAGATCTACATGAAGTAACGAGAAGGCTTTGTAGTGAAGGGTAAGAAAGAACTAGTATGCAGGTTAAAAAAAATATTTCTTTGGGTTAAAACAATCACCAAGGATGTGTATCAAAAATTTGAAACATATATATAAGGAGTTGCCTTGACAAGATGAAAATTGGATCATTGTGTGTATCTTAATTGGTGACCATGTTATTTATTTCGTCTTGTATGTGGATGATGTATTGTTGATTGGAAATTACAAAGAAATTATCCAAGACTTGAAGACCCAATTATCCTCCAAATTCAACATGAACGATATTGGTGTTGCAAAATATATTTTGGGAATGGAAATTAAATGAGATTTGGCAAAGAGGAAGCTCCAGTTAAACTAGAGGAAGCATGTTGAGACAATAATGCGGAGGTTTAATATGCAGGATAGTAAACCAATGAAGGTTCCTGTTAGCCCCCTATACTAATAGGTGTCGTATGTCATGATTGACTTGATGAGCTATGTAATATGTTCATACCTTTTCTTGTCACAAAGGTTTTCCATATTTTCAAAAAAATCAAAAAATTTTAAAAATGTAAAGAGGGTATACCCTAAAAGAAAAATCAAAGTGTAAAAACAATAAAAAAATGGTCAAAAAATGAAAGAAAATGAACCCTAACAAAAAGACAGACCAGGAAAGTGTGCAAGTCTAAATTCCACTACTTTTTTACTTTTGTATAATAAAAAATTGTGTGCAGCTTGTCAACTACGCCACAATTCATGAATAGTCAAATAGTTTAAGCTTGACTAGTTCATATTTTCAATTTCATGTTATAGAAATAGATAATAAAGATCTGACCAAACAGTGTAATCTTGGCAGATAAATAGATAGGTAGAGTGAATAAAAGGAGCTCAACAGTTTAATCTGAGTCCTTGGATGTAATAAGTCTAGACTTAGATAGGCATTGCCATGTAATAGAAAAGAAAAGTTTGATAAGAGTTTGCCAGTCTAAGTGCACCTTAATAAAGAAGAAAAAATGCTAAGTTAAAGTAGGTAGGGTAGGTAGTTCATAGTTGCAAAATAACATATGGTGAATGATGATGTTCAAATGTGCAAATCTTTTATTTTCATCATGAAGCAAAGGCATGCAATACATAAAAAACATATCAAGCAAGCAAAGTCAAAAATAATTAACTCCCCTACTCAATTTCCCTAAATTTTCACTAATTTCCCCTAAGTACCAAGGTATTTATTAAATTAAAGGGGCTAAGAGCATTTCTCTGACTTCTGGAGGAACCAGACCCTTGGCTCAATAATTTATAAAGCCTAAGTACTTAAAACCATTCATTAAATCATCGTACCCATTCATAAATCATTCATTCTTTTGATAAGTTTTTCCTAAGTAAAATTATATTTTACTTTGGAAAATTACAATGTTTTCTATAAAAACCCTTTTTCACTTTAAACCTAAGTTTGAATACACACATAAAATGTGCTTATATGTAGCACTTTCCGTTCATTATGTCATATTAACTACTAATTTGTATTAATTTATAAATCCCTTATAAAATCTACCCATTCCCATATTATTGTAACTTTGTTAAAAGCCCCGAAATATTAATATCACGCCCCCTTGGTTAAAATATAACCATAATCCACTGTAAATAGGGATTTATTAGTTAATCCATAACTAATTAACATCCCTAACCCCCGCCACACTAAAAAGGGGTTAATTAACCTCACGGTTAATTAACAGCCTCCCCTACCAATCCTGCGGCTTCCGATATGATTATATAATCTTTAATTATAGCGGGCCCGCCCCCATTAAACCTTTGTCACTCTTCATCCCTGATAACCATCTGATCACACCTCCCACATCTAATGACTCTAAAACATATCGCGCGACCCTTTGTGACCGCACGTTAGTGTGCGATCACAAAGCGGTTTCATATGTAGTACCCCTGCCATGCGTCAACCTTTCTATGGAATCATTGGCTCAAGGCTAAATACTACCCCTCCCCAGAAGCGGTGTGGTGAAACCCACTTACCGCCTCCCACAAACGATAAAACATCAAACCGCCCGCTTCCCACTCTCCACATATGACAAATTTTCCACTATTCATTCAAAGTTTACCCACCAATATCAACCATTTACCCGTTTAAACACAAAAACCCTAGTTTTGCCCATTTTGACCTGATTGTGCAGTAAAACCCTATGTAACCCATCTGCACCACCTAAAGCCTCTGTTAACCGATTCGAGCATGGTTTACCTCCCGAAAAGCACTCTGGACTCACTCCACAGACCTTTCAAGCTCAAATGAAACCTTTTCGACCTCCCATGCAAACCAATGCTTTCTTAACAATTTGTTTTGTTTTACAGGTGATCAGAAGACCACAGCCTTGGATAAATAGTCTTAATACTAGTCATAAGAGCTATTTACTCCAAGATTGTTATCAAATCTATTCAAATAGAGATGGAAAATAAAACATACAGTTAAAAGATAAGCAGAGGAAACATGAAATTAAATGATTTACTGTTGAAATAGACGGTAAAAACCTAAATATATAGTGAAGGTAAAAGGACACAGTAAAGAACAGTAAAAGTGTATCAGGGTCAAAGAGTATCAGATGCAGGTAAAGTGTATCAGTAGGAAGATAAAAACTGAGCAGCCAGCAGAGAATTACACAAAGGACAGCAAGAGGCCAAATCATAGGGCCTAACTCCAGCACACTCTCAAGAATAGGGACAGCAAACCATTCGGTTGCCTTTATCTGCCATCTACGAAGTCATCTGGCCCTATTTTCTTGTAAAATGTGATCAGTCATCTCATATTATATCTCACTTTGTTATGATATATTTCATTGTAAATTATTTTGTATAAATACACCTCGATTCAAAGTATTGAGGGTGAATTCTTAGACATTGTTGTAAAGTTGATTATTTTGGAATAAAGTGATGTTGAACAAATTTTGCATGGCTGGCTGGATGAAGAATTAATACAAAGGACTTTTCTCAGGATTCATGTGCAATACATCAGACAAATAGGTATTTATAATTCATGTGTTACTGTTCTCTTGTTTAAATATTTCAATTTTGTTTCATATTTTAATATCAAACAAAAATGCTTAATTCAGAAAGTGCTTCAGTACAATCTATTTTCAATCGTTAGTATTCTTGATATTTTCTTCTCAAATAGCATAAATAGTGAATTCTTAATTGCTCATGTTTCCTAGTTTACTCATTATTTATCATTTTATAAAAATCCTTAATTTCTTTTATTAGTGATCATCCAAGTTCTCTCTTCTCAAAACATGTGGAAGGATTCTTAATTGCCCTTCCTCCCCCTTTGAGCCCATTCCATCCTATCAAGTTATCATTTGTTCCCTATTTTAGCTATCTTGCCCTGACAAACCATCCTTCGCTGTGAAACCAAATCCAGTTTAGCCATTCTCTGTTGACTCCATTAGCCCAATGGTCTAAAATACTCAGTTGTACTCCTTTGCTATTGAATTTCACCACCAACTTCAACCAAAATCCCGAAACTTTCATAACTAGCTTAAAACCTTTCCAAAACAAAGATAAACCTTAAAGAGAGAGCCCTCTCTGGATACATATTGGCTAGATTCAGTATCTAAAAGATTGGTTTGTGGTTACCTCAGACCCCTTTCCTATTCTTACAACTTCTAGGAAAATATGAGTGATAACATAGTGGCGACTCCACTGGGGAACAAAAATTTGTTGTTATTGCTATTCACTTTGCAAACTACAGATGGAGCCTGAAGTTAGCCAAGTAGCCTTTGAACTGCTTTTGCTTTGGAAGATCATAAGTAGATGAATGCTGCTTCAATCTATCTCTGGTCTAGGTTATGAACTGAACAAAAACCGGTTCCTTAGTCAAACAAATCTTTAGGAATGTTTTAAATTCAAACCTAAAACATCTTAAAGAAATCACAAAAGTTGTTGATTGATATTATTTTAGAAAATCAAAACCAAGAGATCTGGCTTTAGAAAGAACTCATTACACTAGGTTAAATCTTGATCCAAATCCACCACGTATGTTTGAGAACCCCAATCTGATTCCCAGAATTCTTAGGATACAGGAAAGCCAAGAAAGTACTGCTAGTTCTCGACCCATCTACAAATCAAGATCCTGCCCTGTGATTTGGATTTATATTGAGGACAAGCCCTTTGATGAGCATTTTGAGACCTCTTTGTTTGTAACATTCTCTGAGACTGAATTTTCCCGCTTGGTTCCAGACCCAATATTTATTGAACAATTACAATTTGAAGCTGTCAATGTTTCAATTGACAGACATTCACAAAATTCAATACAATCTGAGCTTACTTCTAAAAGAACACCTGAACCATCTATAATCATTTCTACTTCTACAAATTCCTCATCAATCCCTCACACATCTCAACCCCAAACCACTCCACCACAAACACCTCCTTCTACCCCTCCATCCGCAACTCACATTCCCATTATTAATCCTACTCCCTCTGTTGTTACATCAATACCGGTAGCCATGGAAAACAGGTATACCCCCTTGGTTTTACCATCTAATTTATATGCCATGCCTCAAGACTACCAAAGTAAAATCACTCCTTTTGATGGTTCTGGTACCTATACAGCACAGTAGCATACCAAAAACATCACTGACTACTTTGAAATATATGAAATTGATGTTGATGATGTTAGAATGAGGATATTTGTTCAGAGTCTAACTGGTGAAGTCCAAACCTGGTTTAGGGCTCTAAGAGAAAATAACATAAATAACCTAGAAGACCTTTATAGACAATTCTTGAATCATTGGGAGAAGAAGAAAGATCATTTACAGATCTTATCCGAGTATGAAAACCTCAAAAGGGAACCCAAGAAACTGTGCAATATTACTGCACTAGATTCAATGCTATTTAGAATGCTATTCCTTAAAACCTTAGACCCCCACCTGATTTGGCCCTAATCAAGTTCCCTAATGGATTTGATTCGGATATGGATTTTCAGCTAAGAGAAAGAGCTCCTAGAACTTTAGAAGAAATGCAAAGTACAACTGTCAGTGTGAAAGCTAATTTGATATCTAAACGTGCCAAGGTTAGGAGTGAAAGAAGGATACCATTGAAAGAGGAAGCTTTCCCTGTTGAATAGAAACTGGATGGTATAATCAAAGGGATGGAAAGACTAGGAGATAGAGTGGAAACTATACAAAGAAAATCTCCTTGGGATGGACAGCCATCAGACACTGGGAGAAATCCAAATTTCCGAAAAAGCCAAAACCTGAACCCTAGAAAAACTAGCCTAGACTAAAACATTAGACCTCCCTTCCAGGAAAACTATGTAGAGGCTTCTAGTTCTGAAGATCCACCAGAAGACACTCAGATAAATCTAATGGGACTTAACAATGAAGGTGAATTTTTTCTAACTCAAGATGATCAAGAGGCCCATATTCTCAAACAATTTCAAACTCAACCAGGAGAATTGTTTAACTTCAAAGAGGGATATGACACAGCTATCTATGAAGTACACAAACAGTATAACTTAAGGAGTAGAATAATAGAAGTTCTTGAAAACAACAAATAGAAAGCTCCAAAACAGCGTACCAAAGGTAAAACAGTCCCTCCACATGTACAAATTTTGTCTAGATCAAATAATAACCCATCTAATCCTATAATTGAAGATGTTTATGATAGTCAACAAAATAACAGACATTCTTCCACTCCTCCTCCCAAAGGAAATGTAGAAGAACCCCATAAGTTGATTTAGAAGAAACAACTAATCATAACCCTACTCCTGAAAAGGAAAAAAACACAGAAAATATAGAAAGGCAAGAGAATTCTACTGTTTAAAACACCAAAGCTCAAACAGAAAAACCTTTCAATCTAGAGACTGAAGTAGGCAAGATAAATATTGATGTACCATTATCATAACTAGCAAAACATGATGCCTACCGAAGTCAAATCAACAGATCACTGAATATCACTGGGACTGAAGATTTTGTAAATATTTTTGTTGACCAACTAGAACTAATCTTTGGACCTGAAGTAAATGATAAACATTTAGAAGGAAGTGTCCCTCCCTTTTATGTGAGCTTGAATATTCATGATAAAATCCTTCACAATGCTATGTTTGATTCTGGGGCATCTCACAACTTAATGCCCAAGTCAGTGATGGAGAAATTGGATCTTGATATTACTAGGCCTTATAAAGATCTCTTTTCTTTTGATTCAAGTCAAGTGAGATGCTTAGGATTAACAAAAGACTTGTGTGTTTTTTTAGTTCAATACCCTGCCAAAACAATCCTAATGGATATAGTAGTAGCAGATATACCTCCAAAATATGGAATGTTATTATCCAGGACCTGGGGTGCTAAGCTCCAAGGATCACTTCAATTGAACATGTCTTATACTACTATTTCTGTTTTCAGTCAACCTAAGAAGCTATACAGAGAGACATTAATGAAATATGTAGTAAGTAGTCAAGAAATACCACAAAACTTCCCTATCTACTCAGTACACTCTGATATGGATTCATTTATTTTGTACAATGCCGAAACCAATCTTACCAACAATGAACAAGTTTTAGCAGTAGAACCAAAAGAAATTGAAAATGAAAAATCAACTCTTCAAATTCAGGAAATTTCAAATACCAATGAGGATTCAGACAACAAAGTAAAATCAAATGAAAACAACAAACTAAATCCCCCCGGCTAAACAAATTCCCATCACTCTTGACACTAATTATGTACATGAAATATTTTGGCATCTAAAATTTGATGGCTTAGTCAAAAAATTAGGGGCAGGGGTAGGAATTTGGGTGCATAACTTAGAAAATGATCATGCTGAAGGCCATGCCTACAGGTTAAATTTTAAATGCACCAATAATATGGCTAAGTATGAAGCTCTTTTGCTTGGACTTAAACTTGTAAAAGTATTAGGATAAATTATGGTATCTATAATAGGGGATTCAGAGTTAATCATAAAACAGATCAATGAGAAGTACTTAACTCAGGATCCTAGATTAGGATACTATAGAGGAACAGTTGTAGAGATTCTTAATACCTTTTTGGAAACCAAACTTGTTGTAGTACCTAGGAAACACAACTTACATGCTCACAGTCTGGCCATGTTTGTCAGCACTTGTAAATTACCTTTTGAACCTAATCATCAGTTCACTGCTAAAATTAGGCATAGGCGAGCCATCCCTGACAATCTAAAAAAATGGCAAGTTTTCAAAAGTGATGAATAGATAAATAATTTTCTAACTTTAGACAAAGAATTTTCTCACAGTCAAATAGATTTTGATACAGTCACAAACTTTAACCAAATAGATGAGGTAGAAACAGATATTTCAGAACAAAATGCAATTCAAATGCCATACCCCACAAAATTTATTGAAAAAGAAGTGCAAGATCTCAAACAAATGGACCTTGATGAGATAATTGAAGAAGAAATAGAGGTAATTGATCTAAAAGATAATCATCTGCCTAAGGGACTAACCCCTCTAGAGGACCTCTTTGATTCCAATGATATTCTTAAGAAACCAAAGATGTAACCATTGAAGGCAGATATTGAGGAATATAGCTTAAGAACATAAGACAACCCAAAGATTATTAAACTATCAAAGTCTTTACCACATGACCAAAAGTTAAAATATTTTGAACTCATGAGAGAATTCCAAGATGTTTTTGCCTAGAGTTATGAGGATTTGAAATCATATGATACCTCAATAATTCAGCATACAATACCTTTGAAGGAAGACCAGAAACCATTCAAACAAAAACTCAGAAGAATCAGCCCTGTGTTGCTACCATTAATTGAAAAAGAAATTAAACGCATGTATGAGGCAAGGATAATTGCACCCATAAGATTTTCAGAGTGGGTATCAAATTTAGTACCTACTAGGAAGAAAACTGGTGAAATTAGATTATGTGTAAATCTGAGAAATGTGAACAAGGTCTTTCTAAAGGATAATTACCCTTTAACCAAGATAGACCATATTTTGCAAAGGGTAGTAGGTTCTTCAAGAATTTCTTTGTTAGATGGATTTTCAGGGTATAACCAGATTCTAGTTCACCTTGATGATCAAGAAAAAACTTCCTTTACTACACCATGGGGTACATTTATGTATATTAAAATGCCATTTGGACTCAAAAATTCAGGAGTTAATTTTTAGAGAGCAATAAATATTGCATTTGCTAAAGAGATTCATGATTTTCTTATCATATATCTAGATGACTTAACTATTTTTCTAAGATAGATAAGCAGCATTTAGATCATCTCAGACAGGTGTTTCTCAAATGCAGAAAATATGGTATCTCTTTAAATCCCAAAAAGTCCTTGTTTGGCCTAGAAGAAGGAAAGATATTAGGTCACATTATCTCAAAGGATGGCATTCGAATTGATCCTGCCATAATAGAAGCAATTTTGCAGATACCTCATTCGAGAAGTATCAAGGAACTTCAAGTTTTCTTAGGAAAGTTAAACATTTTGAGAAGATTCATATCTAATTTAGCAGAACTAATTAGATTGCTTAATAACATGTCAAGAAAGGATTCAAGTATAAAATGGACAGTTAAAGCCAAACAAGCATTTGAAGAAATTAAAATGGCTTTAACCAGAACACCGGTCCTTACAAGTCCCCAATTTGATAGAGATTTCATAATTTTTTCTTTTGCTTCAAAGCACACAATAGCAGCTGTTTTACTACAAAAACATGACCAAGGATGTGAAAAAACTATAGCCTTTTTAGTAAACCACTAAGAGATGCATCACTGAAATACAAGATCATGGAAAAATAGGCATTTGCACTTGTTAAAGCAATTAAGGACTTTAGAGTTTATATATTATATTCTCATGTGATAGCCTATGTACCAAATGTTGTTGTCAAGGACATCCTAACTCAGGATGGAATTGAGGGCAAAAGGGGAAAGTGGATTGCTACCATATTAGAATGTGATATTGAAATAAAACCTACAAAATTGATAAAAGGACAGGGATTGGCCAAACTCATGGCAGAAACAAATTGTCAAACCCTAGATATAAATGAACTGGATGATGAACAAGAGATGACGACTTCACAAATCAGCTAGGCCTTTTTAGATTCACCTTGGTATGCTGACATAATCTATGTGTTACAAACCCTGCAAGCTCCTCCAGGGTTATCCAGAACAAAAAATAGGTTTTTGAAGATGAAAGCTTTAAAGTTTTGTATTTTAGATAATGCTCTTTTTTGGAAAAATCATGAAGGTATCTTATTAAATTGTTTGTTAAAAAATGAAGCTGACAAGGCTCTCCAAGAATTTCATGCAAGAGATTGTGGTGGACACCTCTACTGGAAATCAACTTCAGATAAGATCTTAAGGGCTGGTTTCTACTGGTCTACCTTGTCTGTTGATGTAAAGAAATTTGTTACTTCATGCCATAAATGCCAAATTTTTTAGGGCAAGAGAAAACTATTATCTTTACCCTTGAAACCAATTTCTACTGAAAAACCATTTCAACAATGGGGTCTTGACTTCATTGGAGAAATCCATCCTCCCTCCTCTAGCCAACATAAATGGATTCTCACTGCCACTGATTATTTTACCAAATGGATAGAAGTTATCCCCTCCAGATAAGCCAATGACACTGTAATCATAGGTTTCCTAGAAACCAACATATTGTCTAGATTTGGCTACCCTACTAAAATCATAACTGATAATGTTGCAGCTTTTAAATCAAGAAATATGATCAATTTTTGCAACAAGTACCACATTAACCTAGGCCATTCCATATCCTATTACCCATAGGGGAATGGTTTAGCTGAGTCTTCCAACAAAAGCCTCATTAATATCATTAAGAAACTACTGGAAGAAAATAAAAAGATTTGGCATAAGAAACTAATAAATGCACTATGGGTAGACCGATTGACAACTAAAAAATCCATTGGCACTAGTCCTTATGAGTTAGTGTATGGTATGGAGGTTGTATTTCCTTCATCATTAGGGTTTCCTGTTATGGAATTACTTCAAGAAGCTCAAGTGGAACCTAATGACATCCAAAGGAGGATAAATCAGACCATCAATTTACAACAGACTAGAGAGGAAGTGTACCAAAGATCTCAGATATGGCAGGAAAAGCTCAAGAAGATATTTGACAGAAGGACTAAGGCTAAAGATTTTCACCTTGAAGACAAAGTGCTAAGATGGGACTCCAGAAGAGAAGACAAGAAGAAACATGGGAAGTTTGACTTCCTTTGGAAAGGACCATATATTATCCATGCCTTACAAGGAAACAACACATATTTTCTGAAAAATTTGGATGGCACAGAACTAGAAGAAGGACCAGTCAATGGTCGAATGTTGAAACATTACTTTGATCCTACTTATTAGGATTTTCATAATGACTAACATGTACATACTATATCCTTTGTAATGTCACGGTTTTTATTGGACAATGGTTTATGGAGTTGAAGCCCGAAGAGAAGGCCCTAAGCTTCAAAAGTACCATTGTCATACATATAATAAAGCAACAGGAAAAAGAAGTTTGCATAATATAGTCAAAGTCATTCAGAGGCCATCTGATCTACTGTTCTTGACTTTCCACCAGGGAAAGCCATCCCCAAGTGGAGCCACTGTTAGGCCCCTATACCAATAGGTGTCATATGTCATGATTGACTTGATGAGCTATGTAATATGTTCATACCTTTTCTTGTTGCAAAGGTTTTCCATATTTTCAAAAAAATCAAAAAAATTTAAAAATGTAAAGAGGGTATACCCTAAAAGAAAAATCAAAGGGTAAAAACAATAAAAAAAAATGGTCAAAAAAATGAAAGAAAATGATCCCCAACAAAAAGAAAAACCAGGAAAGTGTGCAAGTCTAAATGCCACTACGTTTTTACTTTTGTATAATAAAAAATTGTGTGCATCTTGTCACCTATGCCACAATTCATGAATAGTCAAATAGTTTAAGCTTGACTAGTCCATATTTTCAATTTCATGTTGTAGAAATAGAGAATAAAGATCTGACCAAATAGTGTAATCTTGGCAGATAAATAGATAGGTAGAGTGAATAAAAGGAGCTCAATAGTTTAATCTGAGCCCTTGGATGTAATAAATGTAGACTTAAATAGGCATTGCCATGTAAAAGAAAAAAAAAGTTTGATAAGGGTTTACCAGAGTAAGTGCACCCTAGTAAAGAAGAAAAAATGCTAGGTTAAAGTAGGTAGGGTAGGTAGTTGATAGTTGCAGAATAACATATGGTGAATGATGATGTTCAAATGTGCAAATCTTTTATTTTCATCATGAAGCAAAGGCATGCAGTACATAAAAGACATATCAAGCAAGCAAAGTAAAAAATAATTAACTCCCCTACTCATTTTCCCTAAATTTTCACTAATTTCCTCTAAGTACCAAGGTATTTATTAAATTAAAGGGGCTCAGAGCATTTCTCTGACTTCTGGAGGGACCGGACCCTCGGCTCAATAATTTATAAAGCCTAAGTACTTAAAACCATTCATTAAATAATCGTACCCATTCATAAATCATTCATTCTTTTGATAAGTTTTTCCTAAGTAAAATTCTATTTTACTTAGGAAAATTACAATGTTTTCTATAAAAACCCTTTTCACTTTAAACCTATGTTTGAATGCACACATAAAATGTTTTTATACTTAGCGCTTTCCATCCATTATGTCATATTAACTACTAATTTTTATTAATTTATAAATCCCTTATAAAATCTACCCGTTCCCTTATTATTGTAACTACGTTAAAAACCCTGAAATATTAATATCCCACCCCTTTGGTTAAAATATAACCATAATCCATTGTAAATAGGGATTAATTAATTAATCCATAACTAATTAACAGCCCTAACCCCCACCACATTAAAAAGGGATTAATTAACCCTCACGGTTAATTAACAGCCTCCCTTACCAATCCCGCGGCTTCTGATATGATTATATAATCTTTAATTATAGCGGGCCCGCCCCATTAAACCTCTGTCACTCTTCATTCCCGATAACCATCCGATCACACCTCCCACATACAATGGCTATAAAGCATATCGCATGACCCTTTGTGACTACACGTTAGCGTGTGATCACAAACCGGTTTCATATACAGTACCCCTGCCAAGCATCAACCTTTCTATGGAATCGTTGGCTCAAGGCTAAATACCGCTCCTCCCCATAAGCGGTGTGATGAAACCCGCTTACCGCCTCCCACAAACAACAAAAACATCAAACCGTCTGCTTCCCACTATCCGCATACGACAAATTTTCCACTGTTCATTCAAAGTTTACACACAAATATCAACCATTTACCCGTTTAAACACAAAAAGCCCAGTTTTGCCCGTTTTCACCTGATTGTGCAGTAAAACCCTATGTAACCCATTTGCACCACCTGAAGCCTCTGTTAATCGATTCGAGCATGGTTTACCTCCCGAAAATCACTCTGGACTCACTCCACAGACCTTTCAAGCTCAAATGAAACCTTTTCGACCTCCCATGCAAACCAATGCTTTCTTAATAGTTTGTTTTATTTTACAGGTGATCAGAAGACCACAACCTTAGATAAATAGTCTTAATACTAGTCATAAGCCCTGTTTACTCCAAAATTGTTATCAAATCTATTCAAACAGAGATGGAAAATTAAACATACAGTTAAAAGATAAGCAAAGGAAACATGAAATTAAATGATTTACTATTGAAATAGACAGTAAAAACCTAAATATACAGTGAAGGTAAAAGGACACAGTAAAGAATAGTCAAAGTGTATTAGGGTCAAAGAGTATCAGATGCAGGTAAAGTGTATCAGTTGGAAGATAAAAACTGAGCAGCCAGCACAGAATTACACCAAAGACAACAAGAGGCCAAATCATAGGGCCTAACTCCAACACACTCTCAAGAATAGGGACAACAAACCATTCGGTTACCTTTATCTGCCATCTACGAAGTCATCTGGCCCTATTTTCTTGTAAAATGTGATTAGTCATCTCAGATTATATCTCACTTTGTTATGAGATATTTCATTGTAAAGTTTTTTTGTATAAATACACCCCTATTCGGAGTATTGAAGGTGGATTCTTAGAAATTGCTGTAAAGTTGATTATTTTGCAATAAAGTTCTGTTGGACAAATTTTCCATGGCTGGCTGGATGAAGAATTAATACAAAGGAATTTTCTCAGGATTCATGTGCAATACATCAGACAAATAAGTATTTATAACTCATTTGTTACTGTTCTCTTGTTTAAATATTTCAATTTTGTTTCATATCTGAATATCAAGTGAAAATGCTTAATTCAGAAAGTGCTTCAGTGCAATCTATTTTCAATCGTTAGTATTCTTGATGTTTTCTTCTCAACTAGCATAAACAGTGAATTCTTAATTGCTTGGGTTTCCTAGTTTACTCATTATTGATCATTTTATAAAAATCCTTAATTGCTTTTATTAGTGATCATCCAAGTTCTCTCTTCTAAAAACATGTGGAAGGATTCTTAATTGCCCTTTCTCCCCCTTTGAGCCCATTCCATCCTATCAGGTTATCATTTGCTCCCTGTTTTAGCTATCTTGCCTTGACAAACCATCCTTTACTGTGAAACCAAATCCAATTTAGCCATTCTCTGTTGACCCCATTAGCCCAATGGTCTAAAATACTCAGTTTTACCCCTCTGCTATTGAATTTCACCACCAACTTCAACCAAAATCCCGAAGCTTTCATAACTAGCCTAAAACCTTTTCAAAACAAAGCTAAATCTTAAAGAGAGAGCCCTCTCTAGATACAGATTGGCTAGATTCTGTATCTAAAAGATTGGTTTGTGGTTACCTCAGACCCCTTTCCCCTTCTTACAACTTCTAGGAAAATCTGAGCGATAACAGTTCCCATTCAGGTAGGTGTAATGTTATATGTTGAACAATTTCTCAAGGCACAAGAAGGGGAGGAGGACATGTCTCGTGTTCCATATGTTAGTGTTGTTGGTAGTATGATGTAAGAAATGGTTTGTACTAGACCAAACATTGCACATGCAGTGGAAGTATTGAGCAATTTTATGTGAAAACTAGGGAAGGAGAATTGCACAACAGTGAAGAAGCTTTTCATGTATTTGCATGGCACTAGTGATTATGGTCTGTGCTACCAAGGAAGACCAAGATTGGACATAGTTTTGGACATCAATGGATTTGTTGATGAAGATTGGGTTGGAGATCTAGATCGAAGAAGATCTACAAGTGGGTATGTGTTGAACCTATTTGGAGGAGCAGTCAGTTGGATGAGTACGAGGTAGTCTATAGGGGCTCATTCAACTACAAAGGCTAAATACATGGACACCACTCATGAAAGAAAGGAAGCAATTTGATTGCAAAGATTATGTTCAAGTATGGGGTTGGTACAATGAACTATAAGGATAGACTGTGGCAGCCAAAGTGCAATTTTCTTGGCAAAGAACCTTGTTTATCATTCAAAGACAAAACACATTGATGTTTAGTATCACTTTGTGAAGGATATGGTTGAGCCCAAAAAGGTGTTTCTAGTCAAGGTGGACACTTTCAAGAATTTTGCAGATGCATTGACGAAGTCTGTGAGCACTGAGAAGTTTTATTGGTGTAGAGAAACAATGGGTGTTGCAAGGTTGGACCAATAACTAAGTTGTCATGTGATCCCCTGTGTGGAAAGAAAACAACTTATGGGAGTATTTTGGGTGTGTGTTATATTCTTTCCATGACTAGCGATACAAAATGTACATTGTGTTGGGGGAAATGGGAGGTTAACCCCCCTGCACAGGGTCCGGGGCAGTGCCCCAAGAAATTTATTTTTTATGCGGGCCCAATAATAGTTAGGTAGACCCAAGGATTGGATGCAGAGGATGGTAAACTTTGGAAAGAGGTCATGGTTGATGAAATGACATCTTTGGACAAAAATGAGGCTTGGGATCTGGTGGAGTTGTCGGCTGGAAGGAAACCCATTGGCAACAAATGGGTGTTTAAGAAGA
>APFE030390276.1:113687-135377 GCA_000404065.3 Pinus taeda
ATAGCATTCCATATTTGGGAGCTATATCAGCCACTGCAATATCCATAACAACAATCTTTGCTGGGATTTGGGCCAGAGTCACACATAAATCCTTGATGAGACCTAAGCATCTTACATTTCTAGAATCAAAAGAGAAAAGGTCTTGTTATATCTAATCCTGGCTTTTCCATAATGACTTTAAGAATGAGATTGTGAAAAGCACCAGAATCAAGAATGGCATTGTGCAAAATGTAGTCATGAATGTCTAGATTGTCATAGAATGGTGGCACATTACCATCCTATGAATTCCCTTCAACTCTAGGTCCAAATAATTATTTAGGTTGGTCATCACTTAAGTTAACTATGTCTGTTCCCTCCCCTAACTTTAGTGCCTTCATAACTTGAGTTCTATACACATTCTTGTTAATCAATTTCGCTAGAGGAATATAAATTTTGACCTTGGCTAATTAATTTTCAATACTGAAAGAAGTTTGAGGTTTATCTACTTCTTTAATACTTACATCTTGTTTTCGAGAAACCTATTTTAGGGAGTCATCCTTTGTTTGGCTAGTGGAAGGTGTATCAATTTGAATCTTTTTGGGAGGGTTTGTTGCAGCCTTTTTGCTTCTCAAATTGTATTATTTGTGTACTTCCATAATAGCATTTTGGTATCCCTTTCTATAATCATCTAATTTTGCAGGGACGACTTCTGGCTGTAATAACAAGAATATATCTTTTTCATCCTTGGTTAAGAAGATATTGTCTATTTCTCCTTCCCCAAAAATATTAATTTGATTCTCTTCAGGGTCATCTGCTATCTCAGTTTCTTCATTTTCATAATTCTCCTGAAAAGGATGTCTAATTTATTGTTGATCTATTGGGGATCTTTGGTCCCTTTGCTTAATTTGGGGAGGGTTCCTTGTAAAGTTACGATTTCTAATCTATGAACCCCCTTGAGGTTCTCTTGGTGGAGCCTTGTTAATCAAACTCATTCTTTCCATCATCCTTTTCATCATTTTAAAAAGGGTGTCTAGCTTGGAATCTGATGAAGAAGAAGAAGGTTCTTCTTTGATGGTCACTCTTCTTTCAGCCTTTCACTTTTCTCTTTTGGCTTACAAATTTGCTTCTACACTAACAAAATTTCTTTGTATTTCTTATAGGGTAGCAAGATTTCTCTCTCTCAATTGATAACATATCTACATCAAAACCATCTAGAGATTAGATTAAAGCTAGCCCTGGTAGAGGTTGTATTGTTGCTAGAATATAATTGTAAACATTATTAAATCTAGTGCAATAATATAGATTTGTTTCACCAGGAGCTCTCCTTAGACTGTCATATTCTTCTAGGATTTGAAAATGATTTTTTTTACTTACCATCTTGAAAGAAAACTTTAGTGAAATTGTTCTAGATCTATAATACTACGTGCTGTAATTCCCTAAACCATTTTCTAATTTCCCCTACCAAACTCTTTGCAAAGAGCCTCATTTTTCACATCATCATCATCAACTTCCTCCAAGTTTGAGAAGTCATTCATCTTGTCTATGTGTTTTTGTGTTGTTATAGGCCCAATTCTATCAAATTGGGATATAAATTGTCCATAATTATGTGGCACGGCATTCAACTATGTTGGTAAAACTAGAGGATCATAACAAGCTACCATGACTGGAATATGAGAAGAGGATGAAACTGGATTGGTGCTTGACGTTAAATGTGATGAAGAAGGTGGAATTATAAATGGGTGAGTTGTTGTGGATGGAGTCTGGATAATAGATGAGCTGGGGATAGTGGAAAAATGAGAGACCACAGGGGAGGTCAAGGGTGAAGTAGAAAGTAAAACATCAAAACGCTGATTTTCAAAAGTTTCTTCAACAATTTTATTTAATTTAGTTACCAAGTCTTCAAACTTTTCAAACTATTGTAGAATGTCTATCATATTGTGAAATTATAGGTTTTTGTATTGAGATATAATGTCTCAATTTAGTCTCATCTACAATTCTTTCAAGTACAAATATTTCTGATTTGGTTTTGAAAAGCTTGTGCTCAAAATGTAAATCAAATTCAATATCCTCAACTGTTATCAGGCTTTCTGGAAGTGAATTAGCTCTTAGCAAAGGAATATTGCTAGATTGGTTTTATGTAAAACTATTTTTTCTAATCAACTTCTTAGGATTATTTAAAATTTTAGGTGGGTTAGGATCTGGATGAGATTTGGTGTAAATCTTTTTAGGATCTAGATATTCAATTAGATTCTTTACGACAAGATGTATATACAATTTCGGGTGGAATTATAGCCTAAATAGTTTCTACTTCTCTATTTCGCATGAAATATCTTTCAATTTCAGAAGTCAATATTTATGAGAGAACTATTTTGTTTTTAAGGCCAATCCCCAGTATGGTTGCCAGAATGTTAACACTTAGTAATTTTCCTAGGTTGAGGAGAGAAACCTAGAGGTAACCACAAAACCACTTTTAAAGTTGGGATCTAGCCCTTCCAGCTTTAGAGAGGGATTTCTCTATCTAATTCAGATTTTTGTTTTTAAAATATTAGGCTAGTTATAAAAATTTGAGGTGGGTTTTTCAAAGGTTTGGTTGAAAGATGTTGGAAAAGCCCATTGGGCATGAAGTCATAAAATTTTGAGTAATCAATAAAAAAAATGTAAAAGTAGTTGTAACAGGGCAGGGTAGGAAAACTCTTGGATCGTCTAGAGTGTTTGTGGTGTGAATAGGATAAATATGACTTTAGTTCAATTAAATATAGAGCATACCGAGATGAATTATATAGTTAATATCATAAAGAAAACATTAATATTGTTAACAAGCCAGACAAGAGTACACTTAAGAAAATTCAACCCTTAATCTTCTTGCAACAATAAAGAGGTAAAAAACATATAGAAACTGAGAAAATAAACAAGTTTACATAATAAAACACATCACCAATTTCCTGACACGAGAATCCTGGAACATAACTTTCTCTATTTCTATAAATTGACCACTTTGAGTAGAATTCACGACTTACATCAATGTACAACTCTTTTATTTATGCATAATGCAACCCTTACTAAGTCTTATTACAACATATTTATAGATTTCCTACTGAACTAACTTCGGATTCCAAAAGGAATATATTTAAAAGTCATATCTAAGATAATTACATATATTTCTTAAATAGAACTAGAAAATAGAAGTTTTGGATGAATTCATCTGTTTGTTGAAAATTTGAAAGAAATTTGTTGCTCACTGTGCCTATTTTCTATCTCCTTTCTATTTTGTGCCAAAATTGTAGGTCGTTTGTTTATACTTACTCGAACAACTCCAGTAATTGGTCCCATCGTTCTTCACCTAGGATAGAAAAATTCACCATGTTTTTAAACCTTTCATCTACCTCAGTGTAGGTTTGAAAAGTTGGTTTATTAAAAAACAAATGATGAATCTCATGTTGTATGTTTGAATCAAACTGCAGGCCTTCTAGAAAGGCTTCTCCACCAAAAGCTCCTTTTTCCTTTGCAAACTTAGACACATCTACAACTATATTGCACAATTTATCCTAATAATTCTCTAATGGAATCAATTTTCCGGTAGAGTTTTTGAGAGTTGGAAGTCCTTTCTCCCGTAACAAAGAAAAATTTATGTTAAATCTCTTGACCTATAGCTCTAGCTCTTTTGACTTGTTCTCCAACTGCACCATCAAATTTTTCTTAGTCAAAATTTTTTGATTTCCATTACTGTCTTTGTTCTATCTTGAATGTTGAGCTCTTCAAGTTCTTCTCTAGTTTTAGAGTTCAACATCCTTATGATCTTCTATGATTCTTTCAGCCTATGTTCAATATCAGTTTTAGTTTGTTCCATTGCTACTTTGACTCTCTGGACCAATTCTTCTTGTTCAAAAATAATTTGGATGGAAGGACACAACTCTGTAACATTTGCATTAATATTGTGCCAAATGCTACGTTTGGTCTCTGCCAACATTTGAATAATGATGGACTAGTCTTCATACTTATGAATTCGCTAAATTAACTTGAAATTCTTTTGTACTTCTTCCAAGTATGAATTGTCTTCCTTTCTCTTGTTTTCTTCCATATTGGTGAGTGTTGCCGACAATTTCTCCACCTCTTTATTTGTCAATGATAATTCCCTCAAAGCTTGAGTTATCCTTTCTAAGGAATATGATACTGATACTTGTGTTGTTAGCTGGGTTACAGTTCTATTGTTGATGTTCCTATTGTTGATGTTTCCGCTGCCTCCCACTGCTCTTTTTATTTTAGTGGTGCTTCCATGTCTTGTTCCATTTTCCGGATTTGAGCATTCTGTTCCACTACTATTGTAAACAAATTCTCTGTCTCCATCTACAAACCAATGTCTTCCTTATCTTGAGGGTGTTTTGTAGTTGGAAGTTTGAGATTTTTCTTAAGAGCTTGAATGTCTGCATTCTTGCTTTTGATTATCTCCTTTGTTGCCTTGACATCACTAGGATCATATCCTAGTTTAATAACTAAATTTTCTAATGTATTGATTATGGTGTCTTTGGCCATATAGGAAATCCTCTCAATCATTAGCTGTGAGTGCATATTGTTGATTGAAACCTGCAAATTAGAAGAAACCATGGTTGATTTGGTTAGAGTTGAGTAGATCATCTCACCTGTCTGCTTATGCAAATCGATCTGATCGATTGCCTGAACTTTTTTAGTATCAACCAAAAATATTGAGGCCTTATAATCTTCAACACCTTTGGGGGTTGACACTTTGGGTTCCAAAAAGGCCATTTGAAACTGCCCCTTCTTTGATTCAAAAGAAGGAAACAACATGTGTTGAGTGGTGGTAGTTTGTTTCCAAAATTCTGAGTATGTTGAAGCTTTGAGAGCTTCATTCTTCAATTTTATCACCCTGTACCTTGTAAAAATAATTGGCTTTGTTTGAACCTGAGAGGTAGAAGAGATAGGAGACTCAGTTGTATCTTCTACATATGGGAGAGAGGTGTAGGAGTGCCTGTCAAAACCAAAGTAGTCTACTCATGTACATCCCTTTCTTCTAAAGATTCTTCTTGAATGGTAATCGCCTGTGTACTAGTCTTGCTATCAAATTTGGTAGTGGTATGTGGATCATTTTTCCTTCTCATGAATAAAAGAAAATTTGCAGCTTGTGTTTCTGATTCTATGGGAGACATGCTCTCCCTTGGCCTTTTGATTTATTTGAATTTAGGGATGGGAGTTTGTAAAGGAGATTAACTGACCAACTACTCTTCTACTTCTTGTAATGTGTTTTCTGCCCAATCCTGTTGGTTAGCATACTTCTCTATCTCTGGCCTTGGTGTATGTTGATATAAAGTACTTTTTTGTTCAACCCTTAGCTTAGAAATTACCCCCAAAGGATTAAAGGACCATGTGAAACTAGATTTTAACTTCATCTGCTTTAAAGTAGCCACCACCTCCTTTGTTGCTGCTATGGTGTTTAAAATGTAAGGGCCTCCCTTTACCTTTAGCTTGAACTATGCTTTTTCTTATTTGACACAAAATGTAGCTCATCCATATTTAGCATCTCTCTGGCATACACTAAGGCGAAAATCTTTATTGGCACAAAGACTGGTAATCTATAAGGAGGGATCTCATATCCTTAAATTCTAATCTCTATATTGTTCTGGTATAAATACCAATCTCCAAAATTTCATTGTTCTGAGAGGTGCAAAAGTTTCTTGATTACTAGAGATATTCTTGGTATAATATCACTACATAATAAACATAAGGATTTGTGAAGGAATTGGTCTACAAAATTTGTATAAGTATACTCCTCTGAATTTTTCTAACCAAAGAAGTCCAATGAATAACTGACAATGGGTTACCCTACTCATACATCTTTTACAATTGAAACTTGAATCTGGCTGCTTGGTGAAATACCATGAGATACACTAAAACTGACTAATATTTGAATACACCTTCAGCTTTAAACTTCACAAATGGATTGTGCATGGCATCAAATAAAAATTGGCTATAATTAAATAGAACTGCAAACACTGATAAGAATCCTAAAACTACCGCATCGACCCACTGGTCTATAAAACATCTTAGTAATCGAGTAATCATGGAAATTACTTGCTTTGACATTTCTGGGAAAATGGAAACATGGTATGGGGGATTCGTTTTGGGAAATTCAACATTTTCCTAGAGAAAACATTCAAAATGATGGGCTCTCTGAGGGAAATTAATATTTTTATACAATTCCATTAATGTATCAGTGGAAAATGGATGCAAGGAGGCTTGGGGATTTATCTACAAAGCTTGGAAAATACTCTCAAGAGAAATGGAAAAGATAACTTCATCATTCTAGGCAATCACTGCCTTTTTGCTGGGAAGGTCTATGAGATAACACCAGGTAGAAAAATCAGGGAAAAAATGGGTTTGAGGGAAGATAAATTGAGGGAGAAAGGACTCCCAGATGCTCAAGTTTTCGTTGTGTTCAAGGTATTTCTGTTTTTCGCAAATATGGAATTCGTATAGATCGAATTCACAATCGGTCTCGACAATTTTGTATTGGGTATCGATCAGGGAGTTCTATCAAGGTCAAGGACAAGGGGGATCATGAGATCTTCCTCAAGAAACTTTCCTTTTCCCTTTTGTGCTAACATTTTCAACATAGAGTAAAACAAGGGAATATGGTTACCAGAGTGCTTGTTTGGTTCAATTTTACAGACGGATAACTAACAGACGATGCTTGACAACTTGAGAATAGTTCAATCTTGACCTCCACAGATTGAAAGAATGTTGGAAAGAAAGGAGTTGCAGGTTTATGGGGTTTTTTTATAATGGAATTTGTGTGGATTACAATGGAATTATTACCATTTCAGGAGCGAAGGCATTTAATTAAAAAATGGGTGGATTTGCAGGAGAGAATTTAATGCTCAATGTTATTCTATAATTTGGCGGGTCATTTGAAAGTTCAACAGCCCGACGATGTGAGAGGGAATGTCATGGAAGAATGACATGGATGGCAAAATGTAAGACAACTGGCGTGAGCGAATGGGCAGAGGTGACGGGCGAAAAGTGTGAGGAGGCGACAATATTTCAGGGGGGACTAGGTGTGGTAAATATTTTTGGGAAGGGACCCCTCGAAAACCTTGAAGGCCAACACTTCATACCAGTGGTGTTTCTACCAACCCGCTTTTCACCCCCCCTTGCATCATTAAGCGTTGATGTGTGGGTGGGGGGGGGGGTCTGAAATGTATCTCCCATCGTTGATCTGGGCAGGGGTCATCGCCACCGTAGATTCATGCACAGAGTTATCACAACATGACAAACAATTTTCACATAATAATAAAACTATCCAACCCTAACGTTAATGAAATAAATATTTAAAATTAATTTTTATTGAGAAGTCAAGCGGACATTTTGACTAGCACACCATATGTGGCTTTTATTTTTTATATTTATTTTTATTCTTTTATTTCACATATACATATTTTTATCCCCCTTTATTTTTCTTTTTCTATTTTTTCTTCTTCTTCTTTTCTTTCTTTTCTTTATGTTTTTTTTGTTTTTTGTTTTTCGTTTTACTTTTATCAGCTAAGAAAATCTAAAATCAATAACTTTTTACAATACCCCAATGGGGTGCATAACTTATTAATTATACAAGACTTTTATATTTATAGGTCCCACACATTGTGATATCCCCAAAAGCATAACAACAAAAATGACATCAACCCGACCCATTATAGCCCCTTCTTCATCAAAGTTTCCCAAGTGAGAATGTGATTAAAAAGATCCAACCAAGAAAGGCACTTGATCTTCAAGAGATCTTCCCATCTCCACATAGCCACACTCCAGACATCATTAGGGCACAAACAAGGGGAACCAAAGATGTATGAATAAATTTCATTAGCAGCAAGATTGCCACTAGCGACACATCCACCCTAGGCAAGAGAATCATACCTCTCAAACAACATGATCCCTACTTCAATGAGTTTCATCGTATAAGACTCCAATTTGACTTCGAAAGAAACGTTGAAACCCAAATCCCATGAATGAGGCAAAGCAAAGGAGGGAAGCTGATTAGGGGACCGATGGTTAAGATCACCAAGATGGCGAATACCCAGACAATGAAGGGAAAGGATGATTTGTGGGGATAGAGTATGATCACCAAACATGCATTTAATAACATCCAGTCCAATAAGGACCTTGTCACTGTTACCCACAAGCCACCTGAGGTTTCCACAAAATGAATAGCTAGTAACCATCAAGCTGCTCCAAATATATTATTTCCTCCGCTTGAATGCGGCTCCTACAAAAACCCATTCTTCCAAACTTTGTTGCAGGAGGTATTTTATCAAGGATAATCTGACTCCAAATACCCTACTCGTTAAAAACCCTCCCAAGATTACATGTGAGAAGAGCCAGATTGAAATGTTTCATATCCCTCATACCCCACCCACCAGCATCTAAAGGGCGAGTGGTTGAATCTGTCTTGACCAGGTGATTTTTTCTAGAAGTTCTTTTTCTGGACACAGAAACTTGGCAATAATAAAATTAATTTTGTTGATTATTGTCGAAGGCACAAGAAAAAGGTGCATCCAAAACACAAAGATTCCTTGAAGGACTGATTTTATCATGATCACCTTCCCTCCAAGGGTTAAGCAGCTATGATGCCATTGAGATAGCTTCTTCCAGATTTTAATAACCAACCACTCCTAGTCCAAAATCCTATAGTTTCCACACTTGAGTAAACAACCCAAATATTTCAAACCAGATGATAGAGAGATATTATTAATACTAAATAGGGTTTCAATTTGTTGGTTGACCACTACATCCTCCCCATCAACGATAAGCTTAGTCTTATCTTTATTAATAACAAGTCTAGAGGCCCTTCTGAATTGAATTAAAATTTGATGTAAAGTTTCCCATTCATAAAGCTTAGAAACTCCAAAACCAAGGACATCGTCCACAAAATGTAAGTGAGTAGTTGAGATAGTGGAAGAGGCCAAACATCCAGAGATATTACCCCTCAATTTAGCCACACTTACACTTCTACTAAACGAGTCCATTACCAATATAAATAGTAACAGGGAGAGAGCACATCCTTGTCTCAAACCCCTATATATTTTAAATAAATTTGTAAGGAACCTGTTGATTAAAACTACCATTGATGTCAACGTCACACATGCCATTATCCATCTCACATGCTGGAAGGGAAAACTGAATTTATGAAGAATCATCTGCCTAATTTCCCAATCTATTTGATCATATGCTCGCAGAAGATCTATTTTCATGGGGCATGCTTTCTGCTTGCTTGATTTGATCGAGTGTATGCACTATTGGGCAATTTCAACAACGTCTTGAATTTTTCTATTAGGAAAAAAACAAGATTGCTTTGGACATATTTAAGGAGAAAGGATTTTTTAAACTCGGTTAGCTATAATTTTAGAAATCGATTTGTATATAGAGTTGCATAGAGAAATAGGTCTAAATTTTGAAAAGAAACAAGAGTTTGATTTCTTTGGAATTAAGATAAGAAAGGTAACATTTATATCACCCAATATTTATCCAGAAGTACGAGATTCTTCTACCACTTGCAGCATCTCAGGCCCCATGATTACAAAAAAAAGAGATATATAATTCAACAAGCCAACCATTAGGCCCCGGGCTATGATCCTTGGTTGTTTCTTTCATCATTTGGATGAGCGACTCTTCTAAAACAGGGCATTCCATAAGTTTGATTTCCTCCTCATTGACATATCTTGGATATAAGTTTTCCATTTCGAATTTTTCTAGGATATGGTCCTCCTCCTATTCCTTGAATTTCAATTTGAAGTAGTTATAAGCCTCTTGTTGAATGTCCTTAAGAGAGAAGAGATTTCTTCCTTCAGCATCCCTGATTTTCCAGATTGTGTTTGAAACCTTACGTTTAGATATTGTCTGTGGAAAAATCTCATGTTTTTGTCCCCTCCTTTTATCTCATCAACCTCTTGGGATTTGAGGATCCTATTCTTCCTTTCCACGAGTTCCAGAATTGATTTTTTATGATGGTCAGAAAAGAAATCAGGAATTGTGGGATCCATAAGAGAAGCTATATCCCGTTCAATCTTCAATAGTTCATTTGAATGGGCCTCCGTTCGATTTCCAATCTAGACCCAAGATTTATCTTTAAGTCTCTTTAGTGTACAACTAAAAGACTCCATTTTTTATTTGTGTTCGGGACTAGTAGGAAGATTCCAGGACTGAAAAACTAAGTAGGAAGATTTCTCAGAGTTATAACCTATCCAAATCGTTGATGCAAGATGCATAGAATAGGTATCTATGTTAGGCTTACAAGAAGTTAGAACTCAAAGCGCTCATAAAAATCTACAGTATGTTTAGTATTTATGACTTTTCTTTCACCCACGAATCTGCCACATCTATTTGTAACAATTTATTTTCGAATCTTCCATTGTCAGATAATTTTTTTTATGTTAAATAATGTTGGTAGGCGAAAAGGAGTGGTTACTGGTGTGTATTGTGAAAGAAAAGAGACCATCAAAAGAATAGGATATAAGTTCAAACTACGTAAGACACACTGATAAGACATTTATGTGAGCAATTAAAATTGAAAGTGCCCATCAAATTTTAATGTACATTTTCTTTTCCCTTGTGGATAAGCTAGATCTATTTAATTCCTTGTTTTGTTTTTTTAATTAGGTTTGATGGAGTATTTATGATTCCTTCGTCCACAAGATATATTTTGATGTTGACTAATTTTGGTAGGAGAAAACAGAGTGGTTATTGATGTGAATCAAATATGGCTGAATAAAAAAGGAAAGATCCAGCTCAGTTCAACTATTCTCTACCAGTTCAACTATTCTCTACCTTTTAGATGAACAAGTGTGTTTTTTTCCTTTTCTAAAATAAATAAATTCTGAATAAAATGCAAATGTAAGTTTCTTATTTATTTTTCTAAAATAATTAACTCTAGGAATGAAAACCGATCCTGAATTGGTAGATTAGATTACATTTTTTTGGGTTCGTTTATAATAATTTGAATAAAAAGTTAAGCACTATTGCAGAAATATTCTTTCCTAAACTGATTCTAAAGTAGTAAATTAGATTAAATTTTTTGTTGGTTTATAATAACCTTAATATTTTTTATTTATTGTTGGTTTATAATAATTTTAATAGTTTTCCGGGGCTAAGAAGTTAAGAGATATTGGATCCCTATATGGCCTAAATAGAATATAATTGTTAATGGTAAAGATTGTTAATCTTACTTTTCATAAAAAAACTATTAACTAATCTTATTGCATCCTTAATCTTATTACATCCTTATATGCTCAAGGAAGAATCGAGGAAACGAAATCTACACTTATGAATTTAGCAAGCATTGTTGTAGTAGCCACAACCGCCTTTCTGGCTGAGGGTTGTCTGAATCTGGGTTAAGCAGGTTTTTCTTATGGGTTAGGTCTTCTTATGTGGGTCGGTGACCTCTGATGGGGATCAAAGCAAGATCGATGACTAATTCTCAACTCTCAATCCATACCGATTCGCTCCGCTCTAAATTCAACCGAACCTTTTTATACTTAAATGCTTGATATGATTTTAATTTATATATATATATATATAGTATGATATATATTATATATATATATATATTATATATAATATATATATAGATATATATATATATATATAAGACTCACCCGTATGATTTACCACTGAATATTTGTCTTTATTAAAATGATTCCCTTATATCTAACATTTATAAAATGTATGAGTAGATACAATAATCAATAAAAAACAATTACGACAAAAATCAACATGATGTAATGTGCTCTCTTGTCCAACTTCTAAGTTGTAGATCCCTTTATCAACTTTTACATCTAAGTTGTAGGCCTAGCGTGTAGAGTGCTCATAGTCTTGCTAGCATTTGAGGGCTCCTTTTAAAAGGTCTAATATCGAAGATTTTTGTCTACATATCATTATATTAAAATAAGGTATAGTTTTATTTATAGACAAATTACTTTTTTTTACTGAATTGGGGGATCCAATTTCAAGAAAGAATGTGATTTTTTGTTATTTAAAATACATTTTTGAATGCATAAATGAGGTCTTTGGGGCACTAGAATTCTATAAATTAAACAACTTAAACTCAAGATTTTTAAAATTGTTGTCAAAATTTAATTAAAATTAACTAGAAAAAATGTCGTGAACAAAGTCATTTCGTCTATAAATTAAACTACACCTTAAAATATAATTATAAACTCTAAATTAACAAGAAATTACAAATTCCTCTTATTAATAAAAATAAAATAAAAAATAATAATAATAACTTTCACTCATTTATTTAGTGTTAGACTCGGAAACATTAAACAATTATTACCTTCAATTTTATAACAACATGAGACTTCCCCCTAATTCAATAACAAGTCTCTCATTCATTACAATATTAGTTTCCATTATAGTGTTAATCATAGATCATGTCTTAATATAAATAACAACGAATTTCTTGATATCTAATCTCATCTCTTGCAATTTTATGATTAATATTTTTTATATATTATTATTATATTTTTTTTTTTAAATATTCTTATTCTTATTATTTATTTTATTTTATTTTGGAAATGTTTTAAAACTAATAACAAGAGCTTATTTTTTTGAATATTATTACAAGTGGTTAAAAATATCTTCTGTAAGATTTAAAATCAAGTGGAGAGGATAAAATCCCATTGTGCCAACCACTAGATCAAGGAAACTAGACACCAAATTATTGTATGAAATCTCATTGTCTATAAAATAAGGGACCAACCTTTGTCTAACTATATGATTACTTTGTACATGTATATGTACTTTGTCCCTTTAGATTTGAACATATAATTAAAAACATAAAATATCTTAATAAAAAAAATTAAAAACCGAAAAAGTAAATGAAATAGATAAATAAATTGAACAAACATTTTATTTATTAAATTAATTATGATTGACTCATAACATAAATAAAATATAAAAATTTAAATCATTAAAACTATTTCTTTTTTAACAAAATTTTATGTTATTTGAAATACCAATTATAATTTTGTGAATTGTGCTTTTTAAAAAAATTGATAAATTCTCACAATCTTATCAGGTAGTTAACATAAATTTAATAAAATATTTCATTTATATATTTTTAGTCCTTACCCCTTCGGGCTTACAAGGACTAGTGTAACCGTTTTTCTGGTGCTATTAATTGACACGAGAACCAAGGAAACCATTTTATTTTTTAAGCAAAGTTTTTAACCATATTCATATGAATATTCCTTCCATCTAATCAAGCATTTTTCTATCTTATTTGGCCTCATATTGAGACAATACTTATGATACACATGATATATTTCATGCTATGATATTGAATATAAAGGTAATGCTAGCATTACTTATTAAGCATTTAATTCTTAAGATATCTCATTTTGTGCGGACAAACATATATCCCTATATCAACCATGAAAACAAGTGGCTCATGCATGGTTTTCCTATAACGAGGATGAAAACAAGTACCTCATGCCGGTGAAAACAAATGACCTACGTGAGGATGCAAGTGGCGAGGGGAGATCTTTGGCTATTAGGCGCATTATGGCTCCCATGGCAAGTCGTTGAAAATCAATCTCATTGCCGAGGGCAACTAATGATTCAATCTTCATACTCCTCTCCCTAAGATACACAAAGATAAGGAAAATCGACATTTGGTTCTATGCTTATCCTGCAACTGGAGATGCTACACCGGCTGGTGTGCTTGAAATCAGAGGCTTTTCCTTCGGAGGAAATTTGTGTCTACATGGTAGATCTAAACGAAGTCTGCTTGAAAATATTCTAAATTGAGTTATTGTGTTCCAAGTCTTGAAGATGGTTGTCGTTACTGACATGCCTGATATAAGCGTCAGAGGTCTTAGAGCTCGAGCCGATCCTTTTATGGCAGAGCACTGTCACCAAGATCTGGCCAACATTAAGTCAAAGTTATAAAAAAATTGAAGGTCATCACCTCTATTTCATTTCCACCAAGCATGGATGAGGTTCACTAGGAGTCTGCATAGCTAAGTCTTGCTTAGTGTGTCAATATATTACTATCTACAATGTTTCAAATATCTGAAACATCTGTCTTAGTAGTTATTGATGCGAATATAGGTAGATATGGAAGCTCAAACCATGAAATAAATAGAAAAGGTAAATATTCCCTACCTGGAGGAAAGACTCTTATGCCACAAGAAATAACATTAATCTTTACCTCAGTAGGAAAGACTCTTGTGCCACAAGAAATATCATTAATATGGAGCACAACCTTGGAAGGAAGGCTTCTTTACTCTTCGTATCCCTTGCTATATGGGATATTGGAATTTGGCAGCATATCACCATAGGTTCTATCCTATATATCCGAAAAATATATCTATGAAGGAATTAATTCGTTTGATGCTTTAGATTCTTTAGTGGTATGCCCATGATCTACCCCCATGGTGCCAAGAGATATCTGGCAACATTATATGCCCTGATAATGGGGAATTAGACATCAGAGTATTCCAGAAGAAATAGAAAAATAGTCATCTACACTTGTCAAGCTTGACATTTTTAATAATAACTTACAAGTACATTGTTTCAACAATATTATTTATTAGCTTCGGCTGAAATCTCTCACCTGAAATTGACGTTGATTTAAATGTTTATTGCAAATTTACCTGATTATGTGAAGTCTCTTGATTATTACTCATTTGGACTCTCTCACTTGACCCTATGATTTACAAACCATATTTCTTCATCAATATGGCCTTCCTATATCTTGCGACCCCTGGGGATGCATCTCTGGTTCTTAATCATCTCCTTCTCCTCCAACAACTCCTAAATCGACTAACTCTACTCCTACTTTGGCCTATGCTTAAATAAATGATTGAATCCTTGCATAGATAAATTTATAAAATCCTTAAAAGGAACTACAATTATCTTCAATAAAATCCTCTATGCAGGTCTACTCGATATCTCACTGGTAGCATGATGAGGTGGCTTACTGGTTGTGCCTGTTAGGATTCAGATTCTACCAAGAATTTCATGTCTCAACAAAAGTAAGAGGTCAGTTAGTGGTCTAACTATGCAAGGTTTATTCTCCCATAAGCGTGTGAGGGAGTGGAGGGCTCATACATGTCTGTAGTAGACAACATAAAGAAGACATCCATCATATAGACTTAAGAAAGCAAACACTGACTTAAAGCGAACCAACCCTATTATAGAACCCTCGTAAAAGAGAAAGAAGAGTAGTCAACCCCCCATTATCAGTTGTCCTTAATTTTTCATACATTGGGCCTTCTGCATACATTGGGTCTTATGCATGGGAATTTACATGACTGCCACGATTTCATTGTGAGTAGGGGCACTTCATAGAGATATCTTGACATGCTTCTTCGACCTTGCTGACATGCTAGGTTTTGCATCTAGATCTTATCCACTAAACCCCGACCCCCCTTCACTCGATTTAATAGTGCATTGCTTTGCTTCAAATCAATTCATATATCAGACAAGAGGTTTGGTATTAAACGGCGAAGAGTCTTAAAGGTTACATAGAATATTATCACAACATATGAGGCCAATTTGGTAAAGGATAGGTTAATAGGTCATAAAGAGGCATGTGTCATACATGCAGGTGGGTCACACATATGGCGCTGTGCATGGTGATAATGTTGACAAGTAAAATGGAGCCCATGTATTGGACAAATGAAATAGATTATGGTGACAAATAAAATGGGGGCTCAACACCAAGTTAACATGTTTCAAAAAAGTTGTGATATTGATGGGTGAACTTTAATTCAATTTTGAATTATGCATCACATTCCATGGAAGATTTGGTACTTCTAATATTTTTCATCTTCATAGCAGCTATAAAAGGGCACTCTATCTTAAGGAGTCTACCACTATATATGGTGTTCTTAGCCTACTTTCAAAACATAAAAGCAGTAGGAGGTTGCATACATATGATATAAGTTGAAACCTATTGTTGCTAGCAAGTATTTCTATGGGGAATGCCACTTGTCAACTATGTTAACCTCTTTCTAGTTCATCTCTTTGGCAAAAAGTAGAAGGGAAGAGTTTGGGAGAATATATTTTTGTTTATGTGAATGCTTTATTTCCCTAGAATTTTGTAATCTTGACTTTCATTATCTAGTTGACTAGATGAAGTTTATAATAATTTATGGTTCACATGATCTTCAAATTACATGAATGTCCCTTTACAACTTGTCTGTGTGGGTCGTGGAATCCTCTGACAACAGTCATTCCAATTTTGATAATGGACCTATTGGACTGGTCTCTTTGAATTCTAAGCATTTTTGGGTTCTTTGAATGATTGAGTAGTAGCTAGAGATTCAACTAGGTCAGTACTAATATCTCTGACTATGATCATACAATATCATAAAGCAAAGGAAACTATCAAATTGTTCTATTTATTGATGGACTGTATATCCATATATATGGTTTTTTTAGTATGATCAATGGTAAGAATACATAGCTATCTACCAATCAATATCACGTTGGTAAATTTGCATATTACTTTAAGTCATTTTATAGACATAGTTTTCAATAAATTGTCATATTTTTCCCATGAATAGATGTTGGATGCAGAATTTTGAAAATTCATTAGGGGCTTGATGTTTGGATGAGTTTATATTTTGGACTTCAAAACACTAGAGATGTTTATCTCTTCTTCGGAAAGTCTTCATATATATGAGACATTCTATTTATAGGGGTTGACATTATCATTGTGTTGTTGGGCTAAAGTGCTCTTTCCTAAGACCTTGAGAAGGGTTGCTCACTTATTTTTTTATTGTGGAGCCTGGTTGCTCCTATTTGATTGTAATATTTCATTAGAGACATATTACTTTATTTGGTTCATGGTTTGACTTATGGCCTTGAGGTTCATTTATGGTAAAGTACCCCAATGTTGAACCCTTGAGATTAGCCAATGGTAAAAGGTTCTCATGGAGGGATTACTCATAACTATTATGCAAGTGTGCTATAGAAGTCTAGTAGCACAAGTTAAAATGGGTGTATTTTCAATGTTTTCCAAGTATTTGATTAAAGCTATAAGTATTCTGCAAGAACAAGGCCTATGTTATAATGCTTGTAATATTGTGTCTAACATGACTTGTGTGTACAATTGAGACATATTTTGATGTTGAATTACTTATATAAGTTTTAGGCTATGCTTTTGATATTATTTCCAAGACTAGGGTCATTGCATATAATTTCATAAAAATAGGAATTAGAAATTCATATCTGTGGTCTAGAATGGAATCTATTGAGATTCATTAGGTTGCGTTGCTGCCAGTGGCTATCAACTCGTAGTAAAAAACTTGAAAACTTTCAAGTCTGATGTTGTACTAGACTCATTCATTGGACCTTAGTCACTACTACATTGGGTAGGTTTCCTGGAACACAGGCTTTCCAAATTTACAATGGTCTCTCAACATGGTTGTGATTTAGTTTTGAAACTAGGGACATATCCTCGAGTTATGGATAAATAGTTAAGGCTAGACACATCACATGAGTTGTAGTTGTTTTTCTAGAATATTCCATGTTGCAACATTTTAATCCACGACCACTGATTGTTGTTGGGATTTCCATCTCAAACAACAACCATTTATTGACCTTAAAAGGCTTGTGGGATCACATTGAGTGATTTGTATAGAATGATGTTATTTTTTTACCCTTTCTGTGTTGTGGGAGAAGGCTAGTTTGTAGAAAAATAATATCTGATGCAAATGTA
The DNA here is from genome assembly GCA_000404065.3 of Pinus taeda. Taxonomy (NCBI): domain Eukaryota; kingdom Viridiplantae; phylum Streptophyta; class Pinopsida; order Pinales; family Pinaceae; genus Pinus; species Pinus taeda. Next base: position 131,395 of record APFE030390276.1, read on the forward strand.
GCTACACACTAATGCAAATCTAGGTACTATCATAGTTTTCCTCTTGCCCTAAAATAATATTTATATTTTCTGTTTTTGTGCAGCAATATTGGGTCTTCATAAGTATCACAAAAATGAATCTCTATAGGAAATGGGGACCTGTGTAGGTTTTAACCTTGTATAGAAATTACTTGCATACGAATTCTAAAAACATAAATAAGAAACAATGAGAGCATAAAACATAAAATAGATATACACAAAGATTTTCCCCTACATCCCAAAACTGGGACTACCAAATTGATTTTTCATTATATTCCTTTTAGTGTTACAATACATATATATACATGCCGAAGCATCCATAAACCCCAATCCATTAACCCTAGATTAGAACATAAGTGTAGTTCCCTTGATTAGATCTACAAAATACCATGGGTAGAAAACCATCATGCCCAAAAGCATGTGTGAAATCCATGCACAAAACCATAGGTAGGTCTGCCCAACAAATATAGGGTCCATTTTTTTTGGGGGCGTTGGTCCCACTGCAACAAATGGGGGGGTGGGGTTATCACCCCCATATGACCCCCTGTGCATGGGGCTAGTTGTGGAAATGATATAACACACAACCAAAATTCTCCCACTTGTTGTTTTCTTTCCACAAGAGGCCACAAGAGAGCTTAGTCATTGGCCCAACCTTGCAATTCCCATTATTTCTCTACACCAAGAAAACTTCTCAGTGCTCATAGACTTCGTCAATGCAGCTATAATATTCTTCAAAATGTCCAGCTTAACTAGAAACACCTTTTTGTCTTGACCATATCTCTCACAAAGTGATATTGAACATCAATTTGTTTTGTCTTTGAATGATAAGCAGGGTTATTTGCCAAGAAAATTCCACTTTGGCTATCACAATCTATCCTTATAACTCATTGTACCAACCTCATACTTGAACACAATCTCTACAATCAAACAACTTCCTTGCTTGCATGAGTGGATTTCATGTATTCTACCTATGTAGTTGAAAGTGCCACTACAAATTGTCTCTTACTCATCCAACTGACTACACTTCCAAATAAGTTAAACACATACCAATTTGTAGATCTTCTCTGATCTAGATCTCCAGCCCAGTATGCATCAACAAAGCCACACATGTCCAAAAATCTGTCCAATCCTAGTCTTCCTTGGTAGCACATACCATAAGCACTAGTGCCACGCAAATACCTGAAAACTCATTTCATTATTGTCTAATTCTCCTTCCCTGGTTTTGAGATAAACCTGCTCAATACTCCCACTACACGTGCAATGTTTGGTCTAGTACAAACCTTTGCATACATTAGGCTACAAAATGCACTTGCATATGGAACATGGGACATGTCCTCTTCCTCCTCTTGTGTCTTGGGACACTGTTCAACAAATAACTTTACACCTACAGGAATAGGAACCTTCACCGGTTGACTGTCCTACATATTAAACCTATGTAGTATTATCTCGACATACTTCCTTTGGTTTAACCATAGCTTCCTCTTTGCCCGATCTCGTTTAATTTCCATTCCCAAAATATAGTTTGCAACACCGAGATCCTTCATTTTGAATTTCGAGAACAATTGGGTCTTCAAATCCTAGATAATTTCTTTGTCGTTTCCAACCAGCAACATATCATCAACATACAAGACCAGATAAATAACACAGTCACCAATTAAATTAAAATACACACATTGATCCGCTTTGCTTCTGGTGAAGCTCAATCCCCGTATAAATGTATCAAATTTTTGGTACCACATCCTTGGTGACTGTTTTAACCCATATAGAGAATTTTTTAACATGCATACCAATTCTTTCTTACCCTTCTCTACATAGCCTTCAGGTTTCTTCATGTAGATCTCTTCTTCTAGATCCTCGTGAAGAAATGTTGTCTTCAAATCCATCTATTCTACCTCAAAATCAAAAGTAGCAACAACATATAAAAGTAATCTAATAGAAGCTACCTTGGCATCAAGGGAAAAAATATCACCAAAATCGATTCCCAACACCTAGGAATAACATTTTTCTACCAACCGAGCATTGCATTTCTCCACCTTGCCTTCTATATTCATCTTCTTCTTAAATAACCATTTGCTGCAAATGGTTTTCCTTCCAGCTAACAAGTCTACTAGATCCCAAGCCTCATTTTGTACAAAGATGTCATTTCATCAACCATGGCCTCTCTCCAGAGTTTACCATCCTCTGAATTAGTTGTATCCCTAACAGGTTTGGGATCATCGTCAGTAATATATAAAGCAAAATTAAAAAAAAAATATCAAACGGACTATACCTTTCTAGTTGCCTTCTTTCTCGAACTGAGCTTCTCACGACTAGAGTTTGTGGCTCTTCATCTTATGATTCATGTTCTGCTGTTGAGTTTGATTCTTCCTCCTTTAGCTCAAACTCTATCTTCTTAGGTTCCTTTGGTAGGAATTCATGTTTAATAACACCTTTCACTTCTATAAACACCATATCTTGGCTATAGACAACCTTCCTTGTTTATGGGTTCCAAAGCTTATAACCTTTTAAACCATCCTTATACCCAATAAATATGCACGTTTCAAATTTAGTATCCAGCATGGTTCTTTTCTCCTTTGGAACATGTACATATGCATCACATCCAAATACCCTCAGATGTGAAAGAAAGGGTTTCTTACCAGTCCGTAACTTTTTAGAGTCTTATCCTCCAACGCTGATGAAGGCGATCTGTTGACAAGTTAACATGAAGTCTCCATTGCCTATGCCTAGAATTCATGTCCTAACCCGACACCACTAAGCATACTTCTTGCCTTTTCCATAAACATCCTGTTCATTTTTTCTGCAACTCCAGTTTACTGAGGTGTGTATGGAGTAGTCTTTTGTCATGATATACCACAGTTCTTACAGAACTCTTCAAATTCCTTCTTGCAAAACTCTCCAACATTATCTGTCCTCAACACCTTTATTTTCTTCTTTGTCTAGCTTTCCACCAAAGCCTTAACTTATTTAAATCTGTCAAAGACTTCATATTTCTCCCTGAGGAAATATATCCATGTATTCCTTGAGAAGTCATATATAAATGATACATAGTACACAGAATTACCCAGTGGTGGAACCAACACAGGTCCAAACACATCAATTTGCACAAGCTATAATATCTGTTTCGCCCTCTTAGCACCAGAGGGGAAACTCACCCAATTCTGCTTCCCATATACAAAATTTTCACAGAAATCAAAATCCAGAGTGCAATTTGAAATACCTTCTACCATACCATTACCATGAAGTATTCAAAGGCCCTTCTCTCCAATATGTCCAAGCCTTTGATGCCATAGCATGGTCTTTTCTCCAGAGACCACTAGATTTTCTACTCCACTTTCAGGAACCACAAAATTTTTGCACCCATAAATAACAGTGCTACCCTGAAGCTTGTACAGAGTTCCAATCTGAACTCCCCGCATCAATACTAGTGCTCCCCGAACCATCTCGTAGGTATCTTTCTCGAACACTATTTTTACACCTAAATCATCCATCTTGCTTAAATAAATAAGATTTCTAGCCAATGTAGGAATACAAAAAGCACCCAAAAGTGTTCTAATCCTTCCACCTTGCAACTTCAACTTGAATTTTCTGTCATCGACGATTCTAGCCTTCCTGACATCCCTTGAGAAGACAACACCAACATCATATTTATCATACTCATTGATCCGGATTTAAACAGGAACGCAATAAAATACAAAGATAACCATATACAAAAAGATGCAGCAGAAATAATGCTTCATTTCATTAATGGAAAATACCAAAATATGCTTACAACCAGAAATGGAAATAAACCAGCTAAGGCGATGGTAGCTTATCTCTGAGAAGAGATGTGGCATCTACATGCCTCTGAACTGTTCCGAACTGTGTTACAATGAGGCTCGAAGGCCTATTTATTATTGAGAAACAATGGAAAACCCTTCACATTCCAAAACCTAACCCTAGAAGATGAAACGCCAAATTGTGGGCCC
>APFE030390276.1:136805-170481 GCA_000404065.3 Pinus taeda
GAACTCACACCACTTTCCTGTGTCCTTCTTCGGTTTCGTGGTGTTGTTCTTTTCTTGCAGCTTCAACGGGTTGTCTTGGGTCACCCCGCCTTGGCTTTGACCTTTGGGCTTCGGATTTGTAGATCCAAAGTCTCGCTTCTTCCTTTTGAACTTTTGCTCGATTTTGATAGCATATTGGTATGTTGTGCCGAGTGAGGAGATGCTCAAGAACTCCATCTCTTCCTGCATGTATCTATGGAGGCAGCTGCGGTATTTGAGTACCAGATGCAGTTCAAAATATTTGATACCCAACTGTGTGTGAAGGGTATGAAAAGTGTTTGTGAATTCCGACGCATCTTGGTCTCGTCCCTACCGCTGTGTGGTCCATTTGATGTATTTGTCCTCATAGCTTTTGACAGGGTAGTACTGCTCCTTGACGGCATCTCAGAATGAATCCCAAGTGGGTGTGGTTGAAAATAGTGAGCCTTGTACTTTCATCCTTCTACTCGCAGTAGGTTTCCGACCAGTCCTTGACGTGGGGGGCTGCTTTGAGAAGAGCGAAAACAATCTTTTCTCTACTTGAAAATTCATGAACAGAAAAATAACCCTCTAGCAGATTTAACCATTTATCTACGGCATCTGCGTCTATTTTACCCTTGAAGATGGGGATTTCAAAATCAACTTGTACCTTAAAGGGCGTGGTGTTTCCATAGTAGCTGCTGGAAGCCGATGCGTCACCTCTGGGTAGCCGTTGAAGGATCTGCGCAAAGCTATCCATCATCGTGTTCCTTTGCCACTCGAGTGCTTCTTCGAGCAAGATTTTGATAGGATCTCTTGCCCCCTCGTCTTTCTTCTCATCCGCCATGGGAGGCCGCCCTGATTTGCGAGGCTGGTCTTGCAAAGTTTCGACCAGTTCAAGCCCTAACTCCTTATATCCCGACCTCGTTGGGGAAATGCAAAGAAAAACCGAGAAAAAGCATACCGCTCTGATACCACTGATCCAGATTTAAACAGGAACGCAATAAAATATAGATATAACCATATACACAAAGATGCAGTAGAAATAATGCTTCATTTCATTAATGGAAAATACCGAAATATGCTTACAACCATAAATGGAAATAAACCAGCTAGGGCGATGATAGCTTATCTCTGAGAAGAGATGTGGCGGCTACATGCCTCTGAACTATTCCGAAATTCGTTACAATGAGGCTCGAAGGCCTATTTATTGTTGAGAAACAATGGAAAACCCTTCACATTCCAAAACCTAACCTTAGAAGATGAAATGCCAAATTGTGGGCCCCATTTTGGGTAAATTGGTACATCAATTTCCCGGGGTCGTAACTTTGGCATACAATCTCCGTTTGACGCGTATGATAACTCGTTAGAAAGATCTATTCGAGAACTACCACTTTGGGAAGGGAAACATTGATCCATGGACCCATGTTGCCCCCAGATTTCCCAAAAAAACGTCGTTTAGGGCCTCAAAATGACTCCGGAAGTTCAGGACCCGAAAAACTGCTAAAAATAGTAAATTGTGCTACAATTAAGGAAACTGAAAATGCTGAGAGAAACAGTGACGGGGGTCCAGATGGACTTGGCAGGTGGCCACCAATATCCACCTGGATCACTCGCAGAACCACTCCCTATGTGGAGTGAATTGAAAGGATGCACCTAAGTCAATTAACCATGCCTCATGATCTACATGTGTACTTGAAGAAGAAGCCAAGTACACATCCCCATCTTGATCTGAGGTGGTTTTTGCCTCTATAGAGGGAGTATAATTAGATCCATTTCCTTTCTTAGGATCTTTAGATATACAGTGCTTTTTGAAGTGCCCTTCCTTTCCATGTTTTGAACACACCTTTACAGGTTTTCCTGGAGATTTAGATCTCCCACTCAAGGACTTATTTTTGTTTCTATTCTGGGACTGTCCTCATACAGACAAGGAATCACCATTCATGCCCTCCATATTTTTCCATCTCATCTCTTTCGACAACAAGGATGGGACTATTTCATCACACTGTAAGGTAGTTACATTGTTACCTATTGCAACAACCAGACTATCCCATGAAACTTGTAGAGAACATAACAAACTGATGTACTTATCTTCATCTAAAATTTTTATATCAACAAATAACAACTGGCTTACCATAGTATTAAAGGCATTTAGATGCTCTGTCACTGAGTCTCCATCCTTCATCCTCAAGTTATACAACATTTTCTGTAGGAACAATTTATTCACCAGAGACTTAGATTAGTGCAAAGTCCCTAACTTGTCCCACAAAGCCTTTGCCGAAGCTTTCCATGATACATTGAACAATACCCAATCTGAGATACACAACCATATTGTGCTCTTTTCCTTCCAATCCAACTTCACCCAGTCTTCAGCTGACATTGTCATTGGTTTAGTACCCTGATCTACCATGATCCACTGATTTTTATCCACCAACAGATCCTCCATCTTGAGTTTCCACAACTCAGAACTCCGACCATTAAATTTCTCGATCTTTATCGTTCCACTACTCGCCATCTTCCTTCATGACAATAATCGATTTCGCAAACATCCCACTGAACAGGGTCTACCATAGGCCCAAGTAAAACCCCTCAACAACAAAGTTGTCCTCTTGAAGCCGAAACAACTATGATACAAAATGTAGGTTTTAACCCCGTAAATAAATTACCTGCATATAAATTCTAAAAACAGAAAATAAACAATGGAAAGAGCATAAAACATAAAACATAAAAAACATATACACAAATATTTTCCCTTGGTTCCAAATATCGAGACTACCAGATTAATATTTCATTATATTCCTTTCAATGTTACAATACATATATCTACATGTCAAAGCATCCATAAACCCCAATCCATTAACCCTAGATTAGAATAGAACCGTAGTTCCCTTGACTAGATCTACAAAATACCATGGGTAGAAAGCCATCATGCCGAAAACCATGTGTGAAATCCATGTAGAAAACTATAGGTAGGTCCAACGACCTAATATAGGGTCCAAAAAAATATTTCCCCGAGAGTTTCCCCTAACCCCATGTAGTGGGGTTATCTCCCCCTTACAAACCCCCTGACAAGGGGTCCGCCACCACCCTTATGACCCTCCTGCTACACCCGGCGCAACGAACAGGTGGAACTATTGCCCCCCCTATGACACCCCACCCTCGCCCCCCCCAACGCATGGGGTTAGTCATGGAAAGAATATAACACACACCCAACACCATGTTTCTTTTGTAAGGCTATTCCTTTTATACATGGGGACCTGAATATCAATGAGATAGATTTGAAGAAGAATTTCCTTTGATACACACATTTTAGATCAAATTCACTTAGCATAGGCTCTATATGGTGTTGCTCTCTTCTTGTAAAAGCCTGAAATATGATTTTCCAAAAAAAAGAAGGAAATTTTAAATGTGAATAGCAGGATTAATATACTAATGTGCTAATAGTTTCAACTTGTTACATTGATATTGCAGAGGAATAAAGAGAATACTCTATACCCAAGACTTGAATTAAGTTTCTAGTTAGATAGAATATTGATATGGTATATCTATCCATCAATTTCTGTACAAGTTATATCAACGTTTTATTTGGAAACAAATTGATTTCCCAATTGGTTTGCAGTGGAATAATGCACATGTTGTATTAGTGTTGTGTATTAACATAGGGAACTCAAGCCCAATCATTGTAATTTTCCATCATTTGCACAGAGCTTAGAGTGTGATTTAAACAATGATTTCTAATCCAACGTTGTATATAGAGTATTTCATATCAAGAGTACTTCTGTTGGGGCCAATGCAGAATCAATTAATCCTACAACCAATACCCATCATACTAACTCAATGCATTGTTTCAAAAAATATATAAGGCCCTTGATTCTTTGTTCATGAATAGTAGCTTGATGATTTCTAATGGATCAATTCCAATGATGGAGGAAACTTGGTCTTGAACCATTCAAAACATACTTATCTACAGTGATGTAGAAGTAAAGGAATATCCCTGTCTCAAACATGTTGTGCATAAGGATTTCTACAGAGAGATCACATCAAGGTTTAGAAAAGAACATAATGAAAATTGCTTTAAATCCCACAGACCTTTACAAGGAAGCCCAACCATATTTGCAGATGACCCATCACGAACTTCTGTAAAGGAATACCTCTGCTTGTCATAGAAAACTTGGTGAAGAAGTATGAATATTTTCACAGAAAATGAGGTCGAATGTGGTCTTCAACACTTTACCACAAGGATCTTTGATCTTTTACAATTGACGAATAACTGTGAAAGAAACAAACCGAAATCCCTTAGTATATGAAGCTCTATCACAAATATGGGAACAACCTTATGTTGACTATTGAACTATCTTCACAGAAAGCTAAGTATGTAGGTTGTGGCTCTTCGAAGATCCTAGTGAGGCATTCTAAGTTGCCACTATCACCAACAATTACATACATTGGAGCTAAATCATTTTGCTCAAATTTAATACGCTCCATCTCTAATGTTATATTTTATATTAGAGATTCTATAAGACTACTCATATGCATGAACATGGCCTGCAAATAATGTTGAATTTGTATTTTATGAACCACGACTCAAACATATTTCACACACTTTTTCCTTCCATGTAGTGAAAATTGTTACTATTGTAAAGTGCAATATGCATAAGAACAATAAGCCAAGGAGTTTTCTCTCTATCAACACATTGTAACTCACTCAGACATACTCACTAAGGAGTATATTTATCAAATGATGAATAAATTAATAACATAATGATGTGTGTTGATGCATATTTGATTGAATACCAATGAGGTGAGCGCTACTAGATCCTCTATAAGGAACTTGATATGTATGGAAATAAGGATCAAATGGAACAATTTTCCCATTTTTTGTCCAAATTCTATTTCATGATTTCTTGCAATCTATATCCAAGTGTTACCTGACTACTTCTCTTTTATAATTGTAAAAATCAATAGCTACTTTTGGACTATTCCTTCTAGAGAGAAAAAATATCAGTGCAATAAATCTCTTCTTTCTCGCTTGGAATTGGCAAGTTTTTGGTGTCAATTTTGAGTTAAGAGGCTACTCTTGCTAAAAACAATAACTATTTGTTTAACATGTTAATAAATTGGTATGGCCAGGTGAATTTCACTCAATCGATTTTGTTTTGCATATAGAATTTTAATTTGGGAATGATAAGCTCGCCTAGGACAAATAATATCTACTAGTGTTATGTCTGGAATTTTACTCAACTAGTTTTGTTATGCGTTAAGAATTTTAATTTGGGAATGATAATCTTGCCAAGGACGGAGAAGTACCTTTGCATGGAGGACAAATATTTTCCTATTAGGACCACTTGCTTTCCTTGCGTTATTCCTGAACTTGCCTAATTTTTTCTGAGACAACACTACGCCCTATCAGTGATCCCATAACTTTTATTTGAATTGCTCTATGAATTTTTCCTTGGTAAGAAGGTCATTTGTTTCTAATAAGAATTTTGTTTGGAATGAATTTTTTCACATATATCTAAAATAACATATATTTAATTAATGCCCCAGATTCTAGCTCATTGATTTCCTACTTGAAACTGACTGAGTTCCTACTAGAAAGCCTTATTTACAACTAACTACATACTTGACATTGCCAACTTCTAAACTTCCTATTTCTAATAAGGAAAATTGTTAGTCTAATTGCTTCTGCGTGCACTTGTTTTCATCATGAGCTTTGGAATAATAGTCTTAAGCCCCAGAGCCTTGTTAGAAGTGTCTGAAGTTCCAATGAAATAAGCCTGCCTATGGATGTATTTTTCCTACGTTTGCATCGAATCTTGATCTAAATCTCGAATTAGATAGGGAATTGAAGAATTTTAAATCCATGACCATTGCTTGCACTTGGGATTTCCATCTCAAACAACAACCATTCATTAACCTTGAAAGGCTTGTGGGATCACATTGAATGATCTATACATAATGATGTTATTTGTTTACGCTTTTTGTGTTGTAGGAGAAGGCTAGTTTGTAGAAAAATAAGATCTGATGCAAATGCAGCTACACACTAATGCAAAGATAGGTCCTATCAAAGTTTTCCTCCTACCCTAAAATCATATTTCTATTTTTGTTTTTCGTGCAACAATATTGGAGTCTTCGTAAGTATCACAAAAATGAATCTCTATAGGCCACGGGGCCATGTTTCTTTTGCAAGGCTATTCCTTTTAGACATGGGGACTTGAATATCAATGAGATAGCTTTGAAGAAGCATCTCCTTTGATGCACACATTTTAGATCCAATTGACTTAACATAGGCTTTGCATGGTGTTGTTATCTTCTTGTAAAACCATGAATATATGATTTTCCAAAAGAAAAGAAATTTTAAATGGGAATAGTAGGATTAATATGCTAATGTGCTCATAGTTTCACCTTGTTACATTGATATTGTAGAGGAATAAAAGGAATACTTTGTACCCAAGACCTGAATTAAGTTTCTAGTTAGAAAGCATATTGATATGGTATATCCATCCATAAATTTGTGTACAAGTTATAACAATATTGTATTTCCAAAACAATTTTCCCAGTTTTGGTCCAAATTCTATTTGATGATTTCCTACAGTCCATATCCAAGTGTTACTTGATTATTTATGTTTTAGAATTGTAAAAATCAATGGCTACTTGTAGACTATTTATTTGAGAGAGATAAAATATAAGTGAAATAAGTCTCTTCTTTCAAGCTTGGAATTGACAAGTTTTTGGTGTCAGTTCTATATTAAGGGACTAGTCCTTCTAAAAACAATAATTATTTTTTTAGCATGTTAGTGAATTGGGATGGCCAAGGTGAATTTTACTCAACTGGTTTTGTTCTGCATATAGCATTTTAATTTGGGAATGAGAAGCCCGCCCATGACAGATAATCTCTACTAGGGTTATGTATGGAATTTTACTTAACTGGTTTTGTTCTACATATATCATTTTAATTTGGGAATGAGAAGCCTTTCCAGGACGAAGAAGTACCTTTGCATGGCGGAAAAAGGTTTTCCTATTAAGACCACCTGATTTTCTTGCGTTATTCCTAAAATTTTCTTCTTTTTTTATTCCTGAACTTGCTTGATTTTGTCTAAGGCAACACCACACCCTATCAGTGATCCCATAACTTTTATTTGAATTTATCTATGAAGTTTTCCTTAGTAAGAAGGTCATTTGTTTCTAATAAAAATTTTCTTTAGAAATTATTTTTTCACATGGATCTAAAATAACATAGATTTAAATGGTGCCCAATGTTTTAGTTGTCTAATTTACTACTTGAAACTGACTGAGTTCCTGCTTGAAAGCCCTATTTACAACTAACTACATGACATTACCAACTGCTATACTTCCTATTTCTAACAAGGAAAATTGTTAATCAAATTGCTTCTTCATGCACTTGTTTTCATCATGAGCTTTGTCATAATAGCCTTAAGCCCTAGAGCCTTGTTAGAAGTGTTTGGAATTCCAGTGAAATAAGCCTGCCTATGGATGTATTTTACTTATGTTTGCATAGGTCGAATCCCAATGTAAATATCAAATTGGATACGAAACTAAAGCATTTTAAATCCATGACCAATGCTTGCAGTTGGGATTTCCATCTCAAACAACAACCATTCATCAAGGCTTTTGGGATTACATTAAGTGATCTATACATAACGATGTTATTTGTTTACCCTTTTTGTGTCGTGGGAGAAGGCTAGTCTGTAGAAAAATAAGATCTGATGCAAATGCAACTACAAAATAATGCAAAGATAGGTCATATCAGAGTTTTCCACCCACCCTAAACTAATATTTCTATTTTTGGTTTTCATGCAACAATATTGTATTCTTTGTAAGTATCACAAAAATGAATCTCTATAGGCCACGAGGCCATGTTTCTTTTGCAAGGCTATTCCTTTTAGACATGGGGACCTTAATATCAATGAGATAGATTTGAAGAAGTATCTCCTTTGATACATACATTTTAGATCAAATGCACTTAGCATAGGCTCTACAAGGTGTTGCTCTCTTCTTGTAAATGCCTGGATATAAAATTTTCAGAAGAAAACAAAGAAGGAAATTTTAAATGGGAATAGTAGGATTAATATTCTAATGTGCTCATAGTTTCACCTTGTTACATTGACGTCGCAGAGGAATAAAGCAAATTATCTATACCCAAGTGTTGAATTAAGTTTCTAGTTAGAAAACATATTGATATGGTATATCTATCCATCAATTTATGTACAAGTTATATCAACGTTGTATTTGGAAGAAAATTGATTTCCTAGTTGGTTTCCAGTGGAATAATGTACATGATGTATTAATGTTGTGTATTAAAATAGGAAACTCAAGCCCAATCATTATATTTTTCCATTTTTTTCCACAAATCTTAGAGTGTGATATGAATGGTGCTTTCTAATCCAGTGTTGTATATAGCGTATTTCCTATCAAGAGTATTTCTATTGGGGCCAATGAAGAGTCAATTACTCCTACAACAAATACCCATCATATTGAATCAATGCATTGTTTCACAAAATATATAAGGCCCTTGATTCTTTGTTCATGAACAATAGCATGAAGATTTTTAATGGATTTGTTCCAATGATGGAGGAAACTTGGTTTTGGACCATTCGAAACACACTTATCTATAATGATGTATAAGCAAAGGAATATCCCTCTCTCAAACAAGTTGTGCACAATAATTTTCCATAGAGATCTCACATCAAGCTTTAGAAAAGAACACAATAAAAATTTCTTTAAATCCCACAGACCTTTACATGGAATCCCAACCTTATTTGTAGATGACCCATAACAAACTTGTGCAAAGGATTGCCTTAGCTTGTCATAGAAAAATTTGTGAAGAAGTATGAATCTTTGCACATAAAAGGAGGTTGAATGTGGTCTTAAACACTTTACCACATGGATATTTGAGTTTTTTCAATTGGCAAATAACTATGAAAGAAAAAAACTAAAAGCCCTTAGTATTTGAAGATCTATCACAAGGAAGGGAACAACTTTATGTTGACAACTGAATTGGCTTCAAAAAAATATAAGTATGTAGGTTGTGGCTCTTTGAAAATCCTAGCAAGGTATTCTAAGTTACCATGCTATCACCAAAAATTATATACATTGGAGTTGATTCATCTTGCTCAAATTTAATATGCTCCATCTCTAATTTTATATTTTATATTAAAGATTCTATAAGACTGCTTATGTGCATGAACATGGCCTGCAAATAATGTTGACTTTGTATTTTATTAACCACAACTCAAAGATATTTCACACACTCTTTCCTTCCATGTAGTGAAAATTGTTACTATTGTAAAGTGCAACATGCATAAGAACAATAAGCCAAAGAGTTTTCTCTCTATCAACATCATGTTACTCACTAAGGAGTATATTTCTCAAATGATGAATAGCTTAATAACATAATTATATGTGTTGACGCATGTTTGATTGAACACCAAAGAGGTGAGGTGCTACCAGATGCTCTATAAGGAACTTGATATCTATGTAAATAAGCCTCAAATGGAACAATTTTCCCAGTTTTGGTCAAATTATATTTCATGATTTCCTGATGTCTAGATCCAAGTGTTACTTGACTATTTCTCTTTTAGAATTGTAAAAAGAAATGGCTACTTCTAGATTATTCCTTCTAGAGAGATAAAATATCATTGCAATAAGTCTCTCCTTTATAGCTTGGAATTGACAAGTTTTTTGTGTCCGTTTTGTGTTAAGAGACTATTCATACGAAAAACAATAATTATTTGGTTAGCATGTTAGTGAAATGGGATGGCCAAGTTGAATTTTACTCAACTGGTTTTGTTCTGCATATAGAATTTTAATTTGGGAATAAGAAGCCTGCACAAGACAGATAATCTTTACAAGTGTTATGTCTGGAATTTTACTCAACTGGTTTTGTTTTTCATATAACATTTTAATTTGGGAATTAGAAGCTTTCCCAAGATGGAGAAGTACCTTCGAATGGAGGAAAAATATTTTCCTATTAGGACCACCTTCTTTCCTTGCGTTATTTTTGAACTTTTGTTCTTTTGTTATTCCTGAACTTGCCTGATTTTTTCCGAGACAACACTACACCCTATTAGTGATCCCATAGCTTTTATTTGAATCTTTTTATGAAGTTTTCCATGGTAACAAGGTCATTTGTTTCTAATAAGAATTTTCTTTGGAATGATTTTTTTCACATAGATCTAAAATAACATAGATTTCACTGATGCCCAACATTCTAACTGACTAATTACTACTTTAGACTGATTGAGATCCTGCTTGAAAGCCCTATTTACAATTAACTACATACTTGACATTACCAATTGCTAAACTTCCTATTTCTAATAAGGAAAATTGTTAGTCGAATATCGAATAGCCTTAAGCCCTGGAGCCTTGTTAGAAGTTTCTGAAGTTACAACAAAATAAGCCCGCATAATTTGCCTATATTTGCTTAGGTGGAATCTCGATCTAAATCTTGAATTGGATAGGGAATTGAAGCTTTCTCTTCTGCTATTGGATTTCGATCTTTAACTAGTTATGCTAGCTTTTGTGTGTTGGCTTAGTGGGTCCTGACCCAGGTTCATCGTTAGTCATGCCAAACAAAACCCTACACTACTGGCCCTTTCGGCATCAACCCGTGTAGCACGGACTAAAATCTCATCCGAAGCAGTAGGGGGGGATGATGGAACCAAGTTTATGAACCCAGAGATAAGTGTGATTTCCTTTTGTGTCCTAGATCTACCTTCACGTAGATCTTTAAGCCCCAAAGGTTCATTGCTATAATTGTCCCCTAGACCTTCGCGAAGGTCTATGATTGACTTTTGCAGACCTGTTACAGATAGGCTATCTACTTATGTGCATCATAGACTAGTCTCAGATCGAAATCTACAGAGACTTGCTTAAGTCTTAATAAATTTAACATAAAGTACTATAAACTTCGCGTAAACACTTAACATTCATTGTGTTCAATTAAAGAGATTCATCTAATACATTTGCGCATCAATACATCATTAATTTATAAAGACATTCCTTCATCATAAGATATATTGTAAACATAAACAACAGAGAGAAACAGATGAAACATATGAATTTTCCCAATAGTCTCCTTTATTGATATTCAGTATAAGGTTACAGACTTAAAACTTCCCTGTGCACTCAGCTGCAAGGGTCCGCACACTCAGCTACAAAATCTACTTTGGGCCTCTGTGCACTCAGCTGCAGAGCCTTTTCCTCCTCTAAGACTTACTTCTCTGCGTTAACTCTCTATGACTCCATCCATCGTGTCCCTAGAAAACCACATAGATTTGCCTTAGACTCTCTAAGACACACCTATTTATACAATCCCATGGTCTGTGGACCAAGGGTTGATCTAAAAAATGACTCAATATTTACATAAATGAGGGTAAAAAACCCTTTTTGACTCCTATCTACCTACGCGGTCCACATCCACAATTCGCAGAGACTTTACATCTTTTTATCAATTTTACATCAAAACTTGGGTTTTTACCCCAAAACGGACCTAGGGGACCCCATCCCAATAGCCCCCCAACACAAATATCATGACTCTCCCTCGAGTCACTTGTCTGGCACATTGATCTTATTGTGAAGATCCCCCAGCACCACCTGCACAAATACTACCTCAGCAGCCATCTGTGTAGGTTCCTGCTTCACTTGTTCAATGAGTTGCTCTCTAGTAGGTCCTTCACCGACCAGCTTGATCTTTTGTTGTGTGAGATGCAAGTTTGTCAGCTTCTCATAAATATTGGTTGAGACTTGGTAGGCTTCTTCCAACTAAGGACCCAACCTTTCCTTAATCACTACCTTTTTTCTGAGCTGCTTCCACTTGTGCAAGGAGCTGCTTCCCCTCCTATAGCTTGGCAAGGCACTACGCTATAGCAATTGAGCGCGTCGTTGCCCTAACCTCGTCATACTATTTTTGGAGCTCGCAGATCTGTAGTAAATATTTGCAGGTTGGGGTCTTCCTGCAGGGTCGTTACTGACTCCATTTCCCATTCAAACAAAGCTGTGTAGTCTATGACGACGACATCCACAGTAATGATCCCTTCCTAGATGGAGGCTTTGCATTGTTCCCTGACTTCGGGCAGAGTCGAAAGCTATGACTTGAGTTTAAGCTCTATGATTTTCATATTGAGCTCAAATTGAACTCTTTCCAACTCGGCCTTTGCATCACGGATGCCCACAACTAGTTTTCGGATCTTGGCCTCTGGTTGTGCATCCTTAGGTATGTGCAATTCCGAAACTATTCGACACGCCTCTACAACCGCAACTGCCAACTAGAAGTTTTGCACCTGGATGGTATCCCTCTCCTTTAGGGCCTACGTCTTCTTGGCAAACATTTATTCACTGTTCACCCGGTACTCTCTTATTAAACTAAGAGTGTGTTGCTCCCGAACTCTCAGTTTTGCTGTCACTCTTGTCTGCAGCACGTGAAGAAATTTGTTGGGGAGCGTTGTAATATTGAGGCCGATGTCCTTCACGGTACTTAGGATGATCTTTTCATCAGCCGATTCTACGCTCAGGGACCCTTTTGGTAGAGAAACAGTTCTGAGGTCCACCATCCTTACCAGTTCTGCAGCTTGACTCGTCCCTAGTGCCAGGCTTGTCTGTGCAGTGCTCATCGGTGCTGCACCCACCTGTATTCTACTGGTTTGGATCTGCAGTTTGCGCAAATCCTTTTGAACAATTCCCAACAACTACATGTAATGTTTCTTGAATTGTTGTAACAATTTGGTTGTAGTGTCATGCACCTTGTCACTGATCTCATCAATATCGCCCTCTGTCAAGGTGATGGGATCCTACTATGCTTTAGCCAACTTTGTATTTGTGCGGGAAACCATCTACTACTTATGGTCTTTATGCTTCCTTAGCCTAAATGGCATACTCTGCCCCTCATTACTGCCACCGCCCTATGCATACTGCTCTTCCTCCTCAATTTCGGTCGAAGTGGATTTGCCGCTTTGCTTAGAGTCATGTTGTTCTTGTTCAGCCTGTTCCTTGGTGGAGTGCTCCTTTTCCATTCAAGCCTTCTCTTTGACCTCATTCTTCTGCTCCCCAGCCAACTTCTATGCCACCTGCTTTACTGTATCCTTTCGTGTTTTCTCAATTGAGCTCCTCGCGCCTTTGCTAGTGTCTACCTCTAAGTCAGAAGGGGTGTGCCAATTTGCCGACCACCACTTGATCACTTCCTTTATGGCATCATCGGTGACCAAGTACGACAAATCGAACCACTTCTATTGTGGGTCCTTCCATGCCCGAATGTAGACATGGTGGAAATCTGCCTTGAACATAACATACGCATACAACTACTCATACAAGGTTGGGGACAACCTTGGGCGCTGGTTGATGGCCATGTGGAAGCTCGCCTCCATCATCAACCAGAAAGTCTTCGTCTCTGTGACCCATGTGGGGTCCTTCATGTCCAAGAGGGAGGCAAACTGTGCAGCCTCTAAAAATCCTTCCTTCAATGGAGGAAATTGGTTGTCCTCCGACAGATCCCATGTGACCAACACAATGGGGAGAAGCGACCATGCGTAGTGGAAGGTCTTGCTCTCATCTTGGGCCTCACGAAAATTCACAAGGAATTCGCTACATAAGTACCACGACCAGTTAAACTACACACTCTCCGTGCATTGTGCAACTCATGACACCACAAGTGCCGAAACCTCATTCGCAGGGCACTGTCTCATGACTTTTCTAGCCAGTATTTAGGTGGCAATCTTCACCATGGGATTATTGATGGATGTGATGCAGTAGCCGTGTGACTTCTTGAGAAGATCAAACTTCTTTTTCATCTTCTCCACCAAGTCTCTCACTTGTCTTTCCACCAAACTCCTTGGCTGGATTCAAACCCTCATGTGACAGGTGCGTGATCCTATGGATGAGCATATTCGTGATGGGGATAGGTGCACCAATCCATAAGCATCCATCATGCACTAGAGTAAGAAACTGCCATATACAGGTGGTATTAATGTTAGAGCAATGGTAGTGGGGCATCCACAATAGTTTCAACAACCCGGATTGCTCTACTCCACAGATCCATTCAACGGATTCCAACTCAGTGACACCTGAGTCTTTGTAATACACTTGTCTCATATAATTCTTTGTCATGAGTTCAGGGAACTATTCATGGTCAACCAAGTCCCAATGTTACATCTTTAAAAGGGGAACCCGTGCCAGGTGCGAACCTTCAAAGGTTATATTTTCTCACAATAAGGGCGTGCAAATGATGAATTTCTCTAAGTCTGGGTCCTTGGTGACCTTTGCCTTCCCTTTATGTGGAGGGATATATTCCGGTAACTTGGTGATGGGCTTCGAGCCCTCAGAATCTATATCCTCCATGCCCTAGTCAGCTTCCAAATCCACAACCTTCTCAGGCTGCCTATCCTTCTTCTGCTTCTGAGCGACCGCATGTTTCTTGGGTGACTCGCACACTGGCACCAACCTCTTCTGTTTGTCATTCTTTGTCTTCTGGGTTTCAACATAGGTGTAGGCTTTAGCCTAGGTGACCTCGGTGCCATAGACATAGGAGATGAAGCTTCCATGCTCACCACCTCTCAAGAAGCTCCTTTAGATGCAATGTCTCCCCCAATGTTCACAGTCTCAGTAGAGCTCAAACCCAACATGTTTTCCAAGATGAATTTCTTATTTAAATCAGGAAAATTTGCAAAAGTAGGGCTCGCGACCAAATACTCAAAAACGGAGCGTCTCATAAGTAACAAACAACATAGCTCAAAAATCCAAATCCAACCATTCCCCCCAAAATTCGATCATTAATGCTGGTTTGGAGGCAGATCTTCAAATATTTTAGCCTTAAATGTTGATTTCCCACTCCTCTTAACCATCTCCTAACTGTCAAATCATGAACAGTGACTCTAACGTTCACTCTCTGGCTGTGCTGCATAGTATCCCCTTTTTGAGCGCAGCTCCCTTTGCGCAACTTTTGATACGGGAACGTCTCCCTTTTTTGTGCAGCCCCCTATCACACAGTTCCTAAAACCGAACAGTTTAGTTTATAGTCCCATGCTCCCTTGTGGCTGTCAGGAGCACTAAGACTGTTTTGTCGTCATATAGTCATTGAGACAGATTTCCTATATATGGCTTCAATCGACTTCTATTCACCCTTCCCATAAAAGGTTCTTCATTCAGCTTCACGAGCTAAACTGTGCCTCCATTTGTAATTTATTTGATGACATATGGCCCTAGCCAATGCATCTGAAACTTTCCCAGAAATTTAGCAAAATTACTATCATGTAATAAAACTAAGTCATTTACCTTAAACATGTGCAGCTTGATGTGTTGATTGTGCCATGCTTTTTCGCGTTCCTTCTGTGCTTGCTGATGAAATCCAGTCAAGAATTTATCCTCTTCGAGCTCCATCAACTACGCAAGATGCTCTTCCAAGGCTCTGCGGTTCACCATCTCTGAGAAACATACTATGCGTAGACTAGGCACAATATATTCCATAGGTATCACAATTTCTATGTCATAGACCAATCGAAAAGTTGTCTGACCTGTTAGATTTTTGCATGTAGTCCTCTACGCCCATAACACTACAGGTAAGCATACATCCTAATCATTTCGTTGCGCATTACAAATATTTGTCATCACATTCTCCAAGATCTTGTTAAAGGCCTTAACTATTCCATTATCTTGAGGATGATATGGTGTTCTCTTTTGATGATAAACTTTGAATTCTTCAGTCAATGCGCTAATTGTTTCATTGATGAAGTGTGTGCCACGATCACTCATCAATACTTTTAGGTAGCCGAACCTGGTTAGAACATACTCAAACAAGAACTTTGCTGCTATGGCCCATGTACAATCCTTCACGGGCTATCCCTCTGCCCATTTGGTCAGGTACTCCGTCGTGGTGATGATATAGAGCACCCCTGTTTTCTTGCTTGGGGGCTGAATCAGTCCTACGAAGTCAATTTCTCATTTCTCAAATGGTTGTAATGACACCTGAGGGTTCCGTGGAAGATCATCCCTATGTGATGGCCTTCCCTTACTTTGACATGCACCGCATGCCCTATAATATGCCTTGGTATCCTTATGTAACGTAGGCCACCATAAACCCACATGTAAAATCTTATGTCCTGTCTCTTTTCCTGCACAATGTCCTCCCGTAGCTCTCCCATGAGCTTCAACGAGGATGTTGTTTTGTTCAAAATTAGTTACATATTGTTGGAGTATCTCATCTGAACCCATCTTATATAAATGTCCTGTAGTTACGGAGAAATCTGTTGCGCGCACTACTACCTCTTTATTCTGCTGACTGGTGTGTCCTTCTAGAGTCATCCCTATAGTAAAAACATGGATAATATCTGCAAAATGGTTATCCACTATGAGCACCGTGAAGAGATGCACATCTGGAAGCCCTTCCTCCAAATTAGTAGGCTCCTCCCCTGTTTCAATCCGTGACAGATGGTCAGATCCTGCATTCAACCTTCCCAGCTTCACAATTACCTCAAAGACATATTCCTGAAATATAAGGAGCCAACTGCATATCTTCCCCCCCGATACAAGCTTATTGACTAGGTAATTCAAGGTAGAATTGTCTATGTACGTCTTGAAATGTTCACCCAATAGATAATGTCTGAACTTTTGGAGAGCATACACCATAGCCAATCCTTTGCGCTTTGTTGTTGAGTAGTTCTTCTCAGCCTTTGACAAATTTCTACTCGTAAATGCTATAGGATGATCCATCCCTCCTTCACCAACTTGTGTCAACACTGCTCCCAACACAATACATGAGGCATCAACGTGCACATGGAATTCCTTCTTCCAATTCGAGAAGACCAAGATCGGTGTGGTGACCGTATTTTCTTTTAATACACCAAAACTGTGTTGGCATTCTTCATCCCAATAGAATGTAGCATCCTTCTTTAATAGCTTATCCAAAGGCACGGTAATCTGAGCATAAGCCTTGAAGAATTTTCGATAATACCCAGTATGGCCCAGCAGTGCGTGCAATTGTTTGACATTCCTTGGGGCCTCCAAATTGACAATCACCACAATCTTGGAAGGGTCCACCATTAGTCCTTTCTTGCACACGAAATGACCCAGTAGAACCCCAAAGGGGACGTAGATTATGGTGTGCTCCAGTATTGTAGCAATAATGCTACAACTCCTGGGACTCCCTTCTTTACTTTTATCAACCCAGTAGTTCGTAACAAACTTGGAAGCGACGGTGTTGTATGCACAAGTACTAGCTCTTGCCACAACGGTCACTTGGTTAGCTGGCACAAGTCTGCTAGGGGCTTAAGCCAAGTTCTATGAGCTCTGAGAAGAAGCTTTTTAACTGATGGACAAAAGCTAACTCAAAGGCAGCTAATCTACTTGCAGAAAGAAATTGAAAAGCTGAAAGGAAATGCAAACCCTAGCAAACCCTAATTTTACCAACTAGCCCTA
Source organism: Pinus taeda (assembly GCA_000404065.3). NCBI lineage: Eukaryota > Viridiplantae > Streptophyta > Pinopsida > Pinales > Pinaceae > Pinus > Pinus taeda. The sequence continues at coordinate 154,227 of APFE030390276.1, forward strand.
CTAATGCGAAAAAGAGGATGCAAGCTACTGAAAGAGATGCCATTGACTTCTAGGAAGGTAAAATGCATTGGTCTAAGCTACTTCTATAGTGAAATCTAAAAAAAACATCTTTTTGTATTTTTGACTAAGTTGTTAGATTTATCATGCATGTGTTTTCACTGTTTTTTACTGTGCAGAGGTGGATCGACGAGAGGAAATGATTGCAAGAGTTTGGGAAGGTTTAGAGAAAGCCTAAGGGGTCCCTAGCACCCTTCTAGAGAGTTTCACAGAGTTTGGCGATCAAGAAACCGCTTTCGTGAGCTTCTACAGGAAGTCTGCAGGGGTTCTACAGGATGTTCTGGAATTTCTACAAGATGTCTATAATTTTCTAAAGGATGTTCAGAAAGGGGATTTTGGAGGATTAATGGAGGGAAATAAGGTGAAGGAGTGGGTATGGAGGTGAGATAAGGGTGTAAGGAGGTCCAGGGCTTGGTGGATGGAGTTGAGGAGTGGCGAGGATGGTTGGATTTTTTCAAGGAGGGATAGAACAATGTTACACAAAAATATGAGAATTAGGGCGAAGTGAGCGAATGTGGCAAATGTAAGGCAAGGATTCTAAGTAGAGGATGGAGCAGGTGGGATTGATGGAGTATGGGTAGATAAAGAAGGATAACAGGTGCTCTACAAGTTGTTTTTCAAATGGAATAATCAAGGACTTGGAAAATCAAAGACCTAGTTATGTTAGTATATTCTAACTTAGATAATAGCAAAGGAATGGAACAGAAGTTTATTTGCAGTGAAATCAAATGAAATAACTATGCAACTAAGCAATCATAACCCTAAGCATGCAACCAAAACTGATATCAAGTTCCGCAACTAAGAATCTAACACTAATAATTGCATGGTGAAGCAAAGATAGTGTTTTTGGTGGCAGCAAGATCACCTTGGTCTCAGCTCATGATTCCACTGAGGGGGAGGTGAGATCCAAGGTGCTTGATAGCCTTTTTCTGAAGATCTTCCCTGTTATGAACCTATCAAATAAATCTGAACATGAAAAAGCTTTTAACCATCAACTATGATCTAAGTAACCAAGCGAGATCTTAATCTAACTTAACAGAAATTATTGTGCAAAGACATAAAAAGCAAATAACAGTACATGAAGGAAGCCTTGGCACTTGGGTTGGGCCCAACCCCAAGAGCTACAGGCTCCTAAAAAGAACTTAGAATTGATGCCAAATAGATCTGCTTTCCATTACTAAAAAATAACCATGTCTCAAGAAAGTTATACAACAACAGCTATGAAAATGAGCTGAGAAAATAGCAGCACTATAGTGCGAAATAAAACAGTCCAAAAAGTAACCTACAAAGGCTGAAAGCCTTCCTATTTATGCACTACGAGGGGCCTCAGCAGCCCTCCTTAACTCAAGGGGCTTGACTGTTCAAACTGCCAGTAAACAGTCACTTTTCACAACGCTGCTCGGCTGCCTTTAGGATTCGTTTTGGTGGCCTGCTAAACTCCGAGCTGAGGGTGGAGATTTCAAGGAAGGGACCATTTAATGCAAGGGACACCCTTCCTACGAATCCTCACCCTTGTTCCTTCATGCTTGGCTGTCATTTGGCTCATAATTGCTTGGCCTTGGTCCCAAAATTCGTCCAAAAATCTGCAATAACAACGTGTTAACCTTCTTGGTCAAGTGACTATCCTCATTTTTTCAACTAACATAAATATACTCAAAAAACATGCATAAACTATGAGAAATGGTGGATTGACGAAGAACAACTAGGAAAAATGAGCCCAATAATTTACCCAATTCCGGGGCTCATCATCACCCCCCTACTAAATGGGTTGCTCGTCTCGAGCAACTAATCCAGCTCATCATCCTTGATAGCCTTGACCACCTCTCTCACATCCCAGGCCTCCGAGGTGATATCCTCTTCATGGTCATGAAATCCTGCTTTCCTTTCCACTTCTTCCCACTGCCTGTGTTCCTCCTCTTCTTTGACTCCCTCCAACAACCCCAAAAGCAAGGGAGGACTAAATTTTAGGCTGATCGAGTTGGCCTGAAGATTCTGCATGGATTGTTTGTAGAGGGGTACTCTTGCCAAGGCCTCTATCATCCTTGTTGGGGAGTGGTATTCTCTAACTTTTAGGCTGTGGGGCAGTGTGTTCCACCTCTGGGTGCAAGCATGAACACAGTTATCCCCCAACAGCCTCTCCATGTCCTCAAAATGGGCTATGGCTTGAGCTTGTCGGGCAATGTAATCTGGTAGGGCCTGAGAGTTATTGCCAAGTGCTAGTGGGCGTATATCAATGCTGAGGGATCCTCTGGCTCTGCTCTGATCACTAGTGGTTCCTTCAATTCCCTGTCCATAACATTTTAGACATTTGCTGCTCTCTTTTCTTCATGATTTAGCCAAGAGACCATGGCCATAAGTTGCACGTCCCCTACCGCAGTGTTGGGGTCCCACAAGTTCATGTTGGGAAGGGCCAAGTTGTGTAGGTAAAACTCTAATAATTTGGCCTTCTCCTCTGATGAGCTGCTGTCACAGAAATCCATGAATTGGTAGTAGCTTTGAAATGGAGTAATGCCCCTTTGGGCCAAGGTGTTAATCTGGAACTGCAACCATTACTCCTTAAGGTATAAGGCATATGATTTGGCAGGTTGCCTACACTGTATTGCCTCCACTGCCCAGCTGGCCATGCAGGCTAGTTGGGCTTCCTTTTCTTGGATCTGTTGCTTTAGAAACTGTATCTCTTGGGCTACTTGCAATTCCTTTTCCTGTAATTGTCTATTCAATGCCTCAATCTCAGCCTGCAACCCATCTTTTCCCTGCTGTTCATTAGGGGTCTCTTTGTCTGTTGTGGGCTCCTCCTGTTGTTGTTGTTCTCCCAAGGTGTGGGGCCTGTCTTCCTTAAAGTGTCCCTATAACTGTAGCTACTGTTTAAGCAGCTCATTTTCTTCCTGTAGCTTGGCCCACTGGCTGCTTTCTACATGTCGTACCATAGCCAATTATTTCCTTGCCTCTTTGAGTTGCTCCTCCAAGGGACCTATATATGCCACACCCTTGGACTTGGCAATTTTCATCCAAGTGTGGGTCCTCACTCTCTCCTCTTCTAGTGCAAAGAATAGTGGCACTGCGAATTTTTGGGGAATTATATTCCCGGCCTCTATTAGGTTATAGTAGGAGCCCAGGCTGGGCTGAGGGCTTGGTTCCTCAATTTTCTCGGTCTTTTCTTCCTCCTATGATGATTTAGCTACCTTTTCTTCTAATTCCTAAGTTTCCTTTAGTTTAGCCAACGTTTCCTGTAGAATTGTCTCAACATCTTGTAGAGAGGTTTTTGTGTCCAACATTTTAACCTTTTCCTTCTAGGTGGACGTTTTCGGGCTTCCCCATTCATAGGTGATGGATGCCTTTAGAGGAGACCTTTCCTTTTGTGTAGCTGTGGTGTCTTCAATCGTGATTGGCTCTTTTGACTCTAGCTGGGGTCTACTAGTTTTTATCTGCATGCTCCTTCTTGCCTTAAAATACATAGAAGGCTCCCTTTTCCGCTTCCCTTTTTGCTTTGGGGTTCTACTTAAGGCAGCCAACACCACTGCTGCCTCCCTAGCCAGAATCTCAGGAGACTTCTCCTTCTTCTGCTCTGTTTTTATGCTTCCTGTAGAAGCTGTTTTCGGACTTCCTATAGAAGCTATTTCTAGACTTCCTATAGAAGATGTTTTCAGCCTTCCTATAGAAACTGTGTCGGCCTGTTTGGCTGAATGTGTCTTTCCTTTCAACTCTTGTTTGGTTGCCTTGGTTGTGCCCTCCTTTGTTTGGAATTTTTCAATCCTTTCTACTCTATTTTGCAGTCGTCTCTCCCTGGGATTTTGTGCCATTGGTCCTCCCACAGTTTTATGCTTAGCAACTTGGCCTTTTCCTTGTTTCTCCTTCTACTCTTTCTGTGGTGGTTTGTCCAGTGTTTCTTTACCATTGGCTTTCTCTCTGGCTTCAAGGTGTTTCCCTTCTTCACTGCTAGATGAGGTGAGTTCCTCGGCCAGGATTCGGATATCATCATCTCTGGACATGTTGCGGAAAATATCCCAGGAGAGGGGGATAGTGTAGGTGTGGAGGGCATCCTTTACCGAAAGCTTAATGAGCTCATGATGGGCTACCTGATCCGATGTCCCTTCCTTCAATTTTGTGCCACATTCAATCAATGATTGTAGGAGAAAATAGGGAATTCTCAACTTCTGCTCTGGGGGTAAGTCCAACCCATGTCTTAGTTCTCTCAGCAACCGGAAATGATAGCCGTAAACAATACTAAACTGCCCCTCACAGGTAATGTATTTCATGATTTGGAGACTGGATTCGCTCCAAAGAGGATGTAAGTTGGCCCTCCTTACCCCATTCTTTTCTTCTGCAAAACGTTCATCAGGTAGGAAGAATTCTTTCTTGGCTTTTTAGCCCAATGCACTCTCCTCTTTGTTCCAAGGTATCCCTAGTGGCAGACCAGTAACCCGACTAATGAGTTCAGAGGTAAGCTGCAGGGTCAACCCTCTGATATTCACAGTGGCCAGTGTTTTTTATTTAGGTTGCATGGACATTAAGAATTTCTTCATTCTCTCATCATCATGACCTTGGATTTTGTCACAAAAGGTCATCCAATTGGCACAGGTGAAGAGGTTCACCACCTCAGGATGTTCACGTAGTTTACTGGAATCCGAGGGTTCCTTCTTGATAAACCCTCTTGGCATGGTGGAAGTGCTCTGTTTTAATGCTCTGAGAAGAAAGGGAGTGTTGTTTATGGTTTCCTCCTTGAATTTCAAGAAAGGATCTCTCGGGCGTTTAAAATTTTTTTATGTGCACCAATCCCTGGTTCTAATGCTTTTGCTGCCCAAAACTCGGCTGTCCGCATACAACAGGGAGAATAAGGTTCCACAGATAGGACACAGAGCTTAATTTTCATCACCAGCATACATACGACCATGTAAATTCGAATTTTTTCACACACAAGTTAGCCCTCACAGTGATTTATCTTTTCTACAGGAAAAATCTTTTAACAGGAACCGTGGAAGAGAAATTTGACGCAGACCTGATTGAGAAATGTCGTGCAACACACAGGCAGACTTGTCTCTAATTCTCCTACTCCAGATAGTTCAATTCACCATATTTTAAAATATACCATGCATGGGAGAGTTTTTTGAGCCTACCTCCCTCGGAACTTCAAATTTGTCGAAGAGAAACTAGGCTTCTCTGTTCTGGAAGGCTATGTCGTACTTCCTGTAGAATGCTTGCCGGCTTCTGTAGGATGTTACTGCACTTCTGAACAAGCTCGGGATGCGAGAGAACTTTGAAACAGGCCCAAAAGCTCAGTGGAGGACGATGGTTTAACAGATTGTCGAAGCAGAGGACGAGTACTTCGGCCAAGATGTTGCAAATGCAAATGAACAACGGGTGTGCAAGTCTTTAGCCAAACATTTTGAACTGCGGTGCAATTTATGGCGAGGGGGTGAGGTGGCTGGACCAAACTATTATCCAACGTCATGGCCATAATTTTTCTGTGTGTCCCTGGCCACCATTACCTCCCCTCTGCCATTAACCATTGCCACCACTGTCAGTCCATAGATTTTCCCCGACTGGACACTCCACACGTGTCGGCTGCACGGCTCGTTGGAGAGTTTGAACGTAACTGAGCTTGTTCCGATCCCACGAAGCGGTGTAACTAGTTGAGGGTGGCCAATTGACTAGCCACTGAATTCATTGAATCCAAACCATTTTCATAGACATGCAGTTTTTTGAAATACAGTTTATGCAATTAACAAACGAGGTTAGACGCTTACCTGCGTGACTGTGGGCGCGCTATGAAGATTTTGGATCTCGGAATCACTGCCTCACTTGCTGCTGCCTCGTGCACGAGCGTTAGAGCCAATTCTTTCATTTGTTGAAGCTACATGCATGGCTTTGAAATCCAATCCTTCAGTTGTAACTGCTGCATGCACATGTTCTGGTTGATTTCAGTTGCCGAGGATGTTGTCACATCTAGGAGGAGTCTTTTTACCCATTCTTTTTGTTGATCTCTAGTGCCCCTACCCCTAGAGTATGTTTTCCAAAGGGATTAGCCGCTACAGGATTCCTGTAGGATATCCTGTAGCTGTTTCTCCTCCTGGGATGCAGGCTAAACGAGCAGGGCTATATTCACTGACGAAGAGTCTCGATGGAGCTTGGACAGGTAGGGTGTGCGAGACTTTACTGCTTGACTTTTCACTTGAAATTTTTCATTTTTTCCTTTGCTGTCAACCTGAGGAAAACGAGATTTCTAAAATGACTGTGCAAGAACACACAACTAGGTGGGTGACAAAGGTGTCAAGAGATGGAACAGGGCACCACATGGTGTTGGATTGAAAAGAGGGGTGGCTGCAGGCCTAACAAACTGATCCCAACCATCAGATTCCCTTTCAAAATTGAATTTGGCTCGTCCGAAGGTTCTACAGGATGTTTCCTGTAGAAATATATAACTTTCTGTAGAAAAGCCCAGAACTTCCTGTAGAAAGTCCAGAACTTCCTGTAGAAAGCCCAATCTTGACCTGAATGTGACCAAATCCTAGGAGAGGTGAGTGGCCATGGAGGGAGTGTCTAAAGGGATGTCCTGGAGCCTGGTATGAACTCCTATCCTTGTTTTGTGTGACCTTCCTTTCCTGCAATGTATTCCCTACAACTTGCAATTTTTCACAGAGATTAGTCCTATTTTTTTCTTTTTTTCTTTTTTTTTTTCTTTTTTTTTCTTTTTTCTTTTTTTTGGTTTGATGAGACAGTTAGGGTGCCTCAATGAGGTTTTCACCTGTGCTATCTTCCCTGGGCGCCTCAAAGAGGTTTTCACCCAAGGATCTTTTTATTCCACACTTTTTTATTTCTCTAGAGACAGCTGGGGCACCTTCATGAGGTTTTCACCCTCACTGTCTACCCTGGGCACCTCAAAGAGGTTTTCACCCAAGGATCTTTTTATTTCTATTTTTTTTTTTCGATGATCAAAGTGTGGGTGGAATAGAGGTAGGCCCCTACTCCACTACTAGCACTAATTTGTCCAAAGTTTCGATGAACTCCTGCCTCGAAAGGGGTTTCCTGTAGATTTTCAATTGATGCCCATTGACGAGCATGGGGATGGCTTCTTCATCAATGGTCCTGATAAGGACTGAACCATTGTCATTACATTTCTCCACTGCATATGGTCCTAACCATCTTGTCCTCAGCTCCCTTTGAAATCCTTGTATCTTGAGTCATACACCAGCGCCCAATCTCCTGGCTGGAATTGCTTTTCATTAAGGTGTCGGTCATGCCATATCTTCCTCTGGAGTTGAACTACTTCTGAGTGGAGGAGGGCCTGCATTATTTGTTCATCTAATCCATTCTGCTATAGTAATCTTTCACGTTGAGCATGGTTGAGATCTAAGTCCAGTTGAGCTGCCACCCTCAATGTGTTGTACTCGAACTCTATGGACAGCAAAGCTTTCTTCCTGTAGACCAGCTCGTAAGGTGTGAAACCTATTATAGTTTTCCAAGTGGTGTTGTAGGCCCAGGTGTCCTCAATTAGGCAATCCGCCCAATCCTTTTTGCTGCTGCTCACCACCTTAGTCGAAATCTCCTCCAATGCTCTATTAGTGACTTCCACTTGCCCATTTGCTTGTGGATGATACGGGGTGGAAGTTCTATGCTTGATCTTGTGATGAGCGAGCAGGTCTTCAATAAAGTTAGAGGTGAACTGGCTTCCTTGATTGGTGACTAACTCTCTTGGGTAGCCAAACTTGTAGAAGATATTTTCCCTTAAAAACTCAGCCACTTTTTCTTTTGTCAATGCCTTGATTGCCTTTGTTTCTGCCCACTTTATCAAGTATTCGGCGCACACAATCATGTAAGAGCTTTGCTTTGAAGGAGGATTGATAGGACCCACAAAATCCATGCCCCACTTCTCAAATGGCTCGAAGGTCACTTGAGGTTGGAGGGGCATTTCATCCCTTGGAGTCGGTTTCCCCATCATCAGACATCGGTCACACTGGCTGATGTATCTTCTGACATCTTGATGGATAGTAGGCCAATAGTAGCCTGCCTATAGAATTTTGAAGACAGTCCTTTTTGCTGCAAAGTGGCCTCCATAAGGCCCATCGTGATAGGTTAGGAGGATGTCAAAGACTTCCTCTTCACTAACACAACGCCTCAAGATATTATCTGGGCCAAGTTTAAACAGGTTTCCCTTGATCCAAGTGAATGGGGCACCCTTCCTCACGATTCTGCTCTTCTCCTTTGAGGATAGATGCAGAGGGAATTGTGCTGAGACCAAGTAATTTTCTATATCAGAAAACCATGGAGAGAGTATTGAGATAGCAAACAAATGTTCATCCAGCATCTGGTCATCCATTGTCCCTTCTTCACCTGCAGGCAAATCCAATCTAGATAGGAAGTTAGCAACAACATTTTCCTTACCTGGCTTGTCAACAATAGTCAAATCAAATTGCTACAACAAAAGTAACCATATAATGATATGATCATTTACATTAGTCTTATTCATTAAATATCTAATCGCAGCATGATCAGTGTGTACAAATGTTTGATAACCAGTGATGTAGTGTCTGAACTTGTGCAAGGAATGGACTATAGCCAGGAACTCTTTCTCGATTACAGTATAGTTCATCTCTACCTTAGACAAGTTTTTGTTGACAAAGTATATGGCATATGGTAATTTCTCCTCAACTTGTCCTAGGGCTGCCCCTATGGCTTTGTTCGAGGCATCAGTGTGGATGTGGAATGGTAGGGCCCAGTTTGGACCTCTCAAGATCGGGGCAGATACCAACTTAACTTTCAATTCATCCAGAGCCCCTTGGCAACCATCAGTCCATTTAAACTCAACATCTTTCCCTAAGAGGCTAAACAATGGCAAAGCTAGCTTACTAAAATCTTTAATGAATCTTCTATAATATGTTGCCAAGCCTAGAAAACTCTGAACATCTCTGACCTTTTGAGGAGGTGGAACCTTTTGGATGATAGAGATCTTGTTAGGATCCACCTGCAATCCTTGCTGAGAAATGGTATGACCTAGCACAGTCCCTTCAGTCATCAGGAATTCACATTTTTCTGGACTGAGGGACAGGTTCATCTCAATACACTTGGCTAAAACTTTTCCCAGGTTAGTCAATGCTTCCTGTAAGTTGGATCCATAAGGAGTAAAATCATCCATATAGATTTCCACCGAATCATGAACCAGTTCAGCAAATATGCTCAATACTACTCTCTGGAAAGTGGCAGGAGTGTTTCACAACCCAAAGGGAAGGACCCGGTATGCAAAGGTACCCCATGGACAATTGAAGGTGGTTTTATCTTGGTCTTCTGAGCTGATCTAAATCTGGTTATACCCGCTGAACCCATCTAGGAAAGAGAAGAACTTCTTCCCTGCCAGTCCATCCAACACTTGATCTATGAAAGGAAAAGGAAAATGGTCCTTCTTGGTGGCTTTGTTAAGTTCTAGGTAATCTACACAGATTCTCCACTTCCCATTTTTCTTCAGCACAAGCACTAGAGGTGAGACCCACTCACTATCAGAGATGGGGTAGATGAATCCTACATCCATTAATTTTTGCAATTCTTCTCTAACGATGTCTTTAAGGGCTAGATTCATTCTCCTCTGAGGTTGCCTGACTGGTTTACAATCCTCTTTAATGTAGATGTGATGGGTACAGACCAACGGGTGCACTCCTTTCATCTCCTTATAGCTCCAAGCGAAAGCATCCAAATGGTTGTTCAATAACCTACACATCTCCTTCTCCTAGGAAGGAGATAAGGAGGAGCTGATCTTTAAGGTTCTTTCAGGGTCAAATTCCACACTCTTAACTCTGGGGGAGGTCGGATCAGTCACACAGAGGTCCACTAAAGCACTAGCTTGGGTATCTTCCACCAATTCTTCTGATGACAGTGCACCAGGAGGTGGGTTTTGAATTAAATTCTCAATCAAGTCATCCTCGGTTTGAGGGCCTCCCCTGGTGGCTTCTATTGTGCACAAAGGTGCAAAGTTGACCTCATCCTCATCTCCCTATTCCAACCAGAGAGGTAAGTCATGTTCTAGCAGAGGTTGGGAAGGAGGATAGAGGACTAGCTGCTTATACATAGGCCCATTCTTGATGGTCATGCTCCCAGCTTGATAACTGATGTAAGCATTTGCAGTAGCTAACCAAGGTCTTCCCAGAATGAGGGGGTATCCAGTGAGTTTTGCCTTTGGCTGAAGGACCAAGAAGTCCACAGGGTACTCCCAAGAGTCAACAGAGACCAAGACATCTTCCACAATCCCTTCGGGAGTCACGATGGAGCGGTATGCTAACTGCAGCACTATCGAGGTCTTCCTCAAGGAACTTTGAAGGTTGAGTTTAAGCATAGTGTCACTGGTCATCACATTAATGGCCACCCCTAGATCAATCAAGGTGTGGGGGATTATGGTGCCATTGATGTGGACATCAACTACAGGACTCGCAGGATCCAAATATTTTGGATAGATTACTTGCCCCAACATTAGATTGGATAGTTTTCCTATGACATTAATAGTCTGGGCATCTCTCTTGCGCTTGCCTGGGTGCCTGAAACACTTCTCCTTGATCAATTTGTTGTATATCAGTACATACTTTATGGCCTGGAGAAGGGGTATTTTCACACACAACTGCTTAAGTTCTCCCAAAAGTTCAGTCTCTTCTCTGTTTGGTTGCGTGGTTACTTTTAGTCGCTCAGGAAAGGGTGGAATGGATTTGGGTTCACTTTCCTGTTTTTCCTCATCATCCTCCAGGGGAGGAAGTTGGCGATCTGGAAGGACCTTCTCAAATTGTAGGTTGATCTCCTGGATCTCCACAGCATAGGTAGGGCATGTTGTCTCCCCAGTGTATACCTGTTGGGCATGTCTGTTGTTGGGGTTCGGGTTCGGTTGGGCAGGCATCTGGAGTTGTCTTGGAGGAGTAGGAGGTAATGGTTGTGGTTGAGTAGGTGGTGGAGGCAAAATGGCGAGAAGGGAGTTGTATTGGGGCCTCCACCCCTCATGAGGTGCATTCCATTGAGGCTGTGGCTGGACAGGTGAGGGAAACGAATGAGCAGGAGGTTGAGTATGGTATTGAGATGGATAAGACCATGGAGGAGGTGCGGACCAGGAAGGATGAGTAGGGGGACCCCAAGAAGGTATATGAGCAGATTGGTTGGAGCTATAATAAGCTTGGAATGTCCCTTGCATCCCCTGCTGGTAAGGTCTGGGCCCATGAAGCCTCCTTTGGTTAAGGAAGTAGAGAGGTTCAGCGGTTGCCTCAGTCCCTAGGTACATGGCTTTAAATCCGGGTAAGATTGAGCATTGGTTTGTGGGGTGGTCTTCCTCACAAATGAAGCATACCTCTACTAAGTGCAATGGACACTCATTCTTAGGGTGCTTCCTCATACATCTGGGACATAAAATGGCCAAAGCTCTCTCAGCTTCCTCTTTCTTTTGTTGGATTCAGAAAGTATCAAGTTGCATGGCAATGGTCTGTCTCATCTCACTTTTGAGGTCTTCCATCTAATTAGCAAACTCATGCTTGGAGAAGGTGGTACTAGCTGAAAGTGGATTCCCCTTACCTCTTTTCCGGGCTACCCTAGAATGGTTTCTAAACACAGACTTTATGTCCTCATAAGGTAGTTGGTAGATGTCCCCTCCGGCTAGGAAATGAAGGGTATCTAGAAGGTCTTTAGGGAATCCTTGAAGCAGAACCAACTTCAGAGATTCAGGGTCAAGTGTGCATCTGGCTTGTTTATAACTAAGTTGGAACCTTTCCTCGTACTCTTCTAAAGATTCATCATTTCCCATGGTCATTCGAAAGATCTCTCCCTTTGTTTCCTTTGACCTACAGTAATCCTGGTATTTGTTGTTAAAGGCTTGCTGCATTTGAGCCCAAGTAGTGATATTGTTTCCAGGTAACCCCATGAACCAGCGTAGTGCTGCATCCTTGAGGGTAAAAGGAAAGAGTTTAAGCTTTTGCTCGTCTTCAGCATAGTCATAAGTTCGACAGGGGACAACAAACTCAAACAGGAAGGTATCAGGGTCTTTAGTGGTCAATCCATGGAAGTGAGGTAAGGCTGAGGGACTTATGTTTTTCATTTTGATGTCCCCATTGGTCTCTCGAATGGGAAAGGCACCTTCTATTCTCTCGTTATCTCCTATACCGTTTCTGTGTTCAGCCATGGTCCTGAGAGGGATGTTCTCTTGCTCTTCTTCTGTTATAGGATCTTCGTATATCTCATGGGGTTCACCTATAGGTTCTTCTGGATCACGGCCACCAAAGAAGAGAGAAGGTTGAATCAGTGATGTGGTGGGGGTGTTGGGTAGGAATTTTCTGGTATTGTCTCTATTCCTACGAGGCATGAAATGAAAGATTTTTTTGGCTGCTTTTGTTTTTTTCTACTTGTACCTGCAAAACTAAAAGTAGATTGAATTGCAACTAACTAAAATCTATCTTGCTAAAATGAAAATTCGGAATTGAAATGAAAGTAGGAAATAACTAATCTATGTTGCTGAAATGAAATTACAGGAATGAAATGCTAGGCTACGCTTGCGGAATTGAAATGCTAATCTATGCTTGCAGAATTGAAATGCTAGTCTACGCTTGCAGAATTGGAATGCTAGTCTAGGAAAGCCGGAAATGTCTAGTCTACTTTTGCAAAAATGAAATTGCAGAATGGAAATGAAATAAACTACTTAGAAGAAGGTTGTGGTAGAAAATAGAAGAAAAGCAGCAATCACAAATACTCTGATGCTTCCCTCGCAATCGCGCTAAAAAGAATGGTGGGCTCCAGTATTGCATCAATAATGCTGCAACTCCTAAGACTCCCTTCCTTACTTTTATCAACCTAGTAGTTCGTAACAAACTTGGAAGCGATGGTGTTGTATCCACAAGTATTATCTCTTGCCGCAGCTGTCACTTCGTTAGCTGGCACAAGTCCGCTAGGGGCTTAAGCCAACTTCTATGAGCTCTGAGAAGAAGCTTTTTAATTGATGGATGAAAGCTAACTCAAAGGAAGCTAATCTACTTGCAGAAAGAAACTGAAAAGATGAAAGGAAATGTAAACCCTAGAAAACCCTAATTTTACCAGCTAGCCTTACTGATGCGAAAAAGAGGATGCAAGCTACTGAAAGAGATGCCATTGACTTCCAGGAAGGTAAAGTGCATGGGTCTAAGCTACTTCTATAGTGAAATCTAAAAAAAACATCTCTTTGTATTTTTGACTAAGTTGTTAGGTTTATCATGCATGTGTTTTCACTGTTTTTGACTGTGCAGAGGTGGATTGGTGAGAGGAAATGTTTGCAAGAGGTTGGAAAGGTTCAAAGAGGGCCTAAGGGGTCCCTAGCACCCTTCTAGAGAGTTTCACAGAGTTTGGCGATCAAGAAACCGCTTTCGTGAGCTTCTACAGGAAGTCTGCAGGGGTTCTACAGAATGTTCTGGAATTTCTACAGGATGTTCTGGAATTTCTACAGGATGTCTGTAATTTTCTACAGGATGTTCAGAAAGGGAATTTTGGAGGATTGATGGAGGGAAAGAAGGTGAAGGAGTGGGTATGGAGGTGAGATAAGAGTGTGAGGAGGTCCAGGGCTTGGTGGATGGATTTGATGAGTTGCGAGGATGGTTGGATTTGTTCAAGGAGGGATAGAACAATGTTACACAAAAATATGAGAATTAGGGCGAAGTGAGTGAATGTGGCAAATGTAAGGCAAGGATTCTAAGTAGAGGATGGAGCAGATGGGATTGATGGAGTATGGGAAGATAAAGAAGGATAGCAGGTGCTCTACAAGTTGTTTTTCAAACGGAACAATCAAGGACTTGGAAAATCAAAGACCAAGTTACATTAGTCTATTCTGACCTAGATAACAGCAAAGGAATGGAACAAAAGTTTATTTGCAATGAAATCAAATGAAATAACTATGAAACTAAGCAATCATAACCCTAAGCATGCAACCAAAACTGATATCATGTTCGGCAACTAAGAATCTAACACTACTAATTGCATGGTGAAGCAAAGACAGTGTTTTTGGTGGCAGCAAGATCACCTTGGTCTCACCTCATGATTCCACTGAGGGGGAGGTGAAATCCAAGGTGCTTGATAGCCTTTTTCTGAAGATCTTCCATGTTATGAACCTATCAAATAAATCTGAACATGAAAAAGCTTTTAACCATCAACTATGATCTAAGTAACCAAGCGAGATCTTAATTTAACTTAATAGAAATTATTATGCAAATACATAAAAAGCAATTAACAGTACATGAAGGAAGCCTTGGCACTTGGGTTGGGCCCAACCCCAAGAGCTATAGGCTCCTAAAAAGAACTTGGAATTGATGCCAAATAGATCTACTTTCCATTACTCAAAAATAACCATGTCTCAAGAAAGTTATACAACAATAGCTACGAAAAATGAGCTGAGAAAATAGCAGCACTATAGTGCAAAATAAAACAGTCCAAAAAGTAACCTAGGAAGGCTAAAAGCATTCCTATTCATGCACTACAAGGGGCCTTAGCAGCCCTTCTTAACTCAAGGGGCTTGGCTGTTCAAACTGCTAGTAAACAGTCACTTTTCACAACGCTGCTCGGCTGCCTTTAGGATTCGTTTTGGTGGCCTGCTAAACTCCGAGCTGAGGGTGGAGATTTCGAGGAAGGGACCATTTAATGCAAGGGACACCCTTCCTATGAATCCTCACCCTTGTTCCTTCATGCTTCGCTGTCATTTGGCTCATAATTGCTTGGCCTTGGTCCCAAAATTCATCCAAAAATATGCATTAACACCGTGTTAGCCTTCTTGGTCAAGTGACTATCCACATTCATTCAACTAACATAAATATACTCAAAAAACATGCATAAACTATGAAAAATGGTGGATTGACGAAGAACAACTAGGCAAAATGAGCCCAATAAGTTACCCAATTCCGGGGCTCATCAGACTAGTTACATGGCGCTTTACTAACCCAAACACTGTCCATTAATCAAAATAGACCTCCAAGAATTTTTGAATAAACTCCTTAAACGCTGCGATGACAAAGCAAGAGAATATCACCGGCGCATTCTTGAGTCCAAATGGCATCATAGTATACTGAAAATAACCCCATTTAGTTGTGAAGCTTGTCTCACTCCTATCTTCTGGCTTGATCTTAATATGATGGTATCCAAAGAACACATCAGTAAATGAGTAAGCCTCCTGCCCTCCCACATTATCTAGTACTTCATTAGTAAATGACATTGGGAAAGGATCATGGACACAAGCATCGTTAAGCTTTCTTAGATCTACGTAAATCCTTATCTCTCCCTCTTGCTTCTTTTCCTGAAACACCATCAGTCTCACCCACTCATATTCTTCAACTGGTTCAATGATTCATGCTTCTAGCATCTTATCCAACTCTAAGCAAACCTTTTCCTTGTATTTGGGATTAAGGCGATATTGATTAGGGGCTCATGTCCCAAGTGTCGAAAAATGCTCAAAATTAAAAGTGCTCAAGATTGGCTTGAACCTAAACGACTGTATAGAGCTCGTCCTCCCGATTCCGGCATTGCAAACGGTTCGAAAAATGGTCGCCGTATGTGAAAGTTATGTCAAAAACAAAATCGCCCAATGACCCTTAATTTTTGAATTTTCAAAAAAAATTAAAAAAGAATATTCCACGGAATATTCCTTGGAATATTCCATGAAATATTCTGTTGGGACGGCCCAATCAAAGACCGCCACATGGCAAGCCCGAAGGCCACCACGTGGCTCAGCTGACGTAAGCAAGCTATTGGGCGTATGTCAAAATTTTGGTGGAGTTGTGATTCAAACCCCCGAACCCCCGACCTCCATTGAACAACTCGAACGCATTACCAATACGCCACAGCCGCGTGAATTGAAATTCAATGGGAACAGTTCATATTTAAGTTTTGAAATGTGCTACGGGCGGGAAAGAAGGGGGCCAGCCCCCCATACCATACGACCGTGCCCAGGAACCGTGGGCCAGCACCTAGCCGCCAGCGCGGAATCCTATGCACAAACCGCCAAACCATCCACGTGGTCACATGCGAAAGTTTAGCCAGCGGTTAAGGCGAAATTGGCGGGATTTTTGGCGATGGTGCCAAATTTGGTGGGCACCCAAATTTGGCGGAGCTAACTGGCCTCCACTAAAGTTAGCTGGAGTTCTTTTAGGGGAAGCTGGCAGTTATCATTAAATGGCCATAACTTTGGCTAGGAAAGGCAGTTTTGGACGATTTTTTTTTTTTTTTTTTTTTTTTTTTT